>JAEIIL010003413.1:0-11861 GCA_018905715.1 Drosophila lini | reverse complement strand
CGTTTTAGTATGATATTCTAGACACTTATAACTATCAAAAAATGCAAAAAAAAAAATTTCCATTTTTTTTTCGCAACTAACCAGAATGGACCCTTAAGTTTAGTGAGAACAAAAACCAGAAATGTGATATTCTTCTAATGCCTGGCAGAGGGTTAACTCCAGGTGGATATTTACCCAGAACCCAAGCAATTAGAATCAAATGCCAGAGGGGGTTTAAGTTCAAGCCCAAAGATGGGAACGTGGACAAATGGTGGAAGTGCTGGGAAATGATTTATTTACTTTATAAACTCTGAAGATTATTATCTCTAATGCAATTAGGAGAATTTAGATTACCTTTTAAAATATTAAAAAAATAATAAAACTATTACAACACATTTTTCTGTATTTTTTTAAAACTCACAAAATAATTTTTTCATGTTTTTTTATATAAAAAAACATTATTAAAAAAGAAACTAAGCAGTAATATTAATCCTACATGAGTACTAATTGATGTTGGCCATCTGATTGGCATTAGCTTTCGTCCAGCTTCGTGTGTAATTACAGATTTCAATTATTAGGAATCAGCAACCTGCAAAATGCATGCAATTAAGCGCAGAATAATCAATCAGCAATCAAAGCCTCTGCGAAACCTGGCTAATACGAGCGAGCACACATGGAATTCTAATTATTTCTGTGACGGTCCTAATACGGACATGACATTAAAATTGTAAGTGGATTAATTGGAGATCAGGGTTACAAGCTACCATAAATATAAAATGAAAGATTTTAAAATTTAAAATTGATTTAAAGATTTCAGAATTAAACTAAATATTATAAGCTAATTGAAAAGGAATTTATGATGAATAGTCAACATTGCGTATGAGTATTATTAAAATTATGTATACGCAAGGTGACTAGATGGTCTATTATATATAAATGCCATTAATATTTTTATTAAAATAAAAAGTAAAAATTTTTAAAAATATGGTAAGTCAAAAAAAAATAGTATTTACCAGCGGATGTTCAACGCTGCGTATGAATAATATTTAAATACATACATTACTCATACGCCAAGATGAACATCCGGTTTCATATTAGTTATGAAAAATGTTTAAAAATTCATGTTATTTTTTTAAATTTTACTTACAAGACACTAAATATTTATAAATAATAATATTTATAATCAACAAGCGACTTACCCTTGAGATGCTAACAGTGCCGGAACGCCTAACAGTGTCTGTTAAGCCAACGAAAGTGAGAGTTTGTATAAGAGAGAAAGTTTCAAAAGGAAAACGTTCTCTTATTCGCACTCTCTCTATCTCTCGACCAACTGTTAATTGGGGGAAATTGCAGCGGGAAAGCGGCAGCAGCAGACCGCAGCACGCATCAGGCCAATCGGCCGACGAACCTGAAAGCCGAGCACCGAGCACGCATCTGTTGTCGAGACGAGCGAGACTGTGCAGTCGGAAAAGTCGGGAAACTCGGGAAACTCGCATGCACCACAACACAAAATTCGCCGGCAAATGCGGCGCGCAGTATGCAAAACAATGCCGAAACGTGCAGTTCAGCAACTTCAGCATACCAAATAGTAAATAGTACGAGAAAAAGCCAAAACTAAATTCGAAACTAACGAAAAATCAACACAAAACTTCGTCAGCAGCAGCAAAAACAACAATTTTTTGATAAACGTGCGCGTAACGCAAACAAAAATGCGAAAAGTTTTTTGGTTAGAGCGGGGTGTGAGAGATAACCCCGCGGGCTTTAGTTTTCTGGCTGCTTGCATTTAATGCAAATTAGCAGCCAAAAACGCAAGGAAAATAAACAAATAATTCCACTTCCCCCCCTCCGGCCGCAGGACAAATAAATCAGACAGAGTGAAAAATAACATTAGCGAGAAATCTGAGAAATTGCTGAAACGTTTGCCAAATATTTTGAGAACCTCAAAAAGTGCGTCGTGTGCCATTTTATCGAAAGACAGATGACACAATTTATTTAGACGGTAAGAGAAATATATACGGGCAAAAGGATGCAGTCTGGGAGATATTCTGGGTCCAGAAATACCAATAAAGCTTTGAAAACGATTCTTGGTCTGCAGAGAGAAAAATAAATGGGCATTAAAGCTGGCATAAACAGATAGAAATGTTTGAAACGGAATGAACGCATTGATAATTAATTATTAATACTACCAAAGATCTTTAATTATCAAGGAAATATTAATATATTTTGGAGAAACCCCACAATCCTCTGGAGACAAAAATAACCACTGAGATAGTCAAACATTTTTTTTAAATATTAATATAATAATCCAAAGAAAAGAAAAATAATACAAAATATTTAATAAATATCAAGAATATGCTTTTATTTTATTCTCCGTGTAGGCTTGTTTTTTGTGTGTGGTGGAATTTATCAGATAACTGAAATTTTGTGCGAATAGCAATTTGTAACTGTTGAATGTTTTGGCGTTGAGAGAAAAACCCGTGGAGGCACATTCGGGACCGGAGTCCTCGAGATGAGATGGTATGGGGATGGGGAATGAGGAATTGGTTTGCCTGATGATGTGGAAACTGGAGAAGGGCTGACCAGAAAGGATTTTTCGGGGGGGAAATGAAACAAATTTTTTGACAAATTAGGGAAAACGGGGTTGAGATGGCAGCGGAAGTAACTCAGAGTGATGGTTTTCTCTGTTTGAAATAAATGTAGGAATTTATTTAAATAATTGTTTGCAGAGTGTGAGGAATGTATTCTCAAATAAAAAAATTAAATTGGTTAGCCACAATGGAATACCATTTGCGAATTTAAACCGTTTTTTTGTTAATTAAAATTTTAATTAATTTGGTTAAAATAAAAGAATAAATTTATTAGATATTTAAAGAATTTATTTGTAGCAATAAATATGATTTATTTGTTAAATTCTAAGAAGTATTTGACTGAATGTATAAAATATGGGTACTTGTTTATTGAATCAGTGAAACCTTGATTCCCAAAGATTTAAAACTGATTTAAATTAAAGCCATAACATAAAACTACGTTTAATGAATTCTTGAAGTATTCTTAAACCTATAACCAGATCAGTCTGACTTCCTCAACTCACGCCAATAAAACACACTCCAAAGAGATAAACCCAAGGATGAGCTCATTCAGCTCAAGGAAAGTCCGCTAAAACCGAGACCCCCTCTAACCGAAACCATTCCAGCCAAGAGGCCACCTCCGCTCCATGGCCTTATGGCCCAATCAAAAGGCCGTTGCACTCGCTGACTAACTGACTAACTGACCAGCTGAGCGAATGACGTGCGCTGGCCCATTCCTTCGCTCAAACGGTTTGATGGCTTGAGTCCGAATGGGAAGACAACACACAAAAAGCAGGCAAAAAAGGAGCAAGTCATGGGGGGAGCAGCACAAAAAGGATGAGCAGGATCAGGAGCAGGGGCAAGTGGAGCATTTCAGCAGCTGCTGCTGCTGGTGCTGCGCAGGGCATGTAATTTGTCAGACAGATTTCTTTTAGCGCCAAGACACTCCCCTCAAATCCCAACTCCTGTCTTCGGACCACCCAAGCAAACCGAAAAAAAATAACGCCCACATCATTGCAACAAAACTGCTTCCTTCCTGCACATTTGGACATGCTGTTTGAAAAAGTATGGGGATTTATAAGGACGAGCTTCTATATTACTCTAACTTTTCGGATCTAGCAATTGGGAGATTAAATATATTTTTATGAGATGATTTTTGAATGAAAAGTAATGGAAACTAATTTTTAAATTTGTTTTCAAAGAGAATTTGCTTACTATTTGTTGGATATATTTTATAGAATATAATAAAAAGTATTTTACATAAAAACAGAATCTACATACTGGAAAACAATTTTATTTTTAGCTTAAAAAAGCTTTACCAAAATATGACCTTAAGTCATTTTTAAAAATAATTTTTTGAAGATATTTGCTGATTTCTAAAACCTCCCTAAGACAGTGGCCAGAATTCACTTGATTTTAATTTCTTTAAAATAATCAAAACCTTTAAAAAAAAAAGTGAAAATGAGAACACGTCTAGGCAAAAAGGGATAGAAAAATCGACAGGGAAGGAGCAGTGCCAGACATTGACATTTCAGTGCAAATGAAGTGATAAAACGTAAAGGCAAAGCGGCGTCAGCTCGAAAATTGCCAAAGCGAAAGAGGGGAAGTGATGCGACGAGGCATGGGAGGTACTGTCGGGAAACGGAAAACGGGAAATGGGGAAATGGGTGTGTGCCAGAGCAACAGAGACAGCCAGATAGAGTTAGATAGAGAGGCGACGAGCGGGTCAGACAGACAAAGCGCGTCGAAAATGCGTCTAATTTGATGGAAGCGATGCATGCCTTAACCTTTCGTCGGCGTCAGGCAAACAGACGGCAGTTACAACAAGAAAAACAACGATGACAGCCACCAAATGATGGCATTTCCTCTCTCGACTCAAAGGAACCGACTTAACCAAGAACAAGAACACCAACACGAACACGAAAAGCAAGTGGGAATGAGACGGGTTGGGATTCAAATGGCGGAACAAGTGCCAGAGATGCTGCTCCTCCCGGTAGTTGATGGCCAAAGATGCAAGAGAATTTCTCGAAATTTATTCAAAGCGAATAGAGCTTTGAGGAAATCTCACTCTAAAGACTGAAGAAAACATCTTGAAGATACTTTCTAGTCACGCTTTCCTTTAAATACTTTTCAATCTCAGATCTCAAGGCAAAGTTTAACCTCTCAATTTACAAATAATTAATTAAATAGCGCTTACAAGTGTTTTCTTTTAACGCCAAGACTTTGGATAAAGTTTTCCCTCCAGCTAATTAGAAAATTCCCAATAATTATTCATCATAATTGACAATTCACTTTTACAACTACTCATCACTTGCGGATAGTGGAGACTTCCCCCTCAGCTCTTTCCCTGCTGCATCAGAAAACGAAGAAAACTTTTGCAATTAATTACGGACAAGACCCCCTAAACTGAATAGAGACCGAAACGGGCAGAGGAACTTTACCCATGAAAATAAAAAATAAAATTAAAATAATAGAAATGAACCTGATAAGAGTGACTCTACAGAGAGCAGCTGCAATTAGTAGTATTTTTTTAGAGGTAAAAAGGGAAATTGAAATGCATTGAGAAAGGACCAGGATTCTACTATCATATCCAGCTGTGATGGCCTACATAGAAACGGAAGAATTAATGAGCAAGGGGAAGGGGGCCAAACATCCACATCATGATAGATGAGTTAATGGGGAGACTTAGCCAGGGTTCCATCTGGGCCAACTGATGGCAAAACTGTCAATTAATGCGAGCCAGCATAGTGTCTGATGATTGGATATGTACAGTTTCAGGAAGGGCATGAAGCTGCAGGGGCGGAAAATGAGGAAAAGTGAAGCTAACTATGTGCTAAGTAGGCGCCACTGGATTGTTCATCAAGTAGAGGGAAGGCTCCAGGGCGGAAAATAGAACAAAAGGCAGTGGTTGAAAAACAAGAGAGTGGGTGTTAGCGAAAACGAACATTTTGATACCTTAAAAGTAGAATTAAATAAAAAATAGATATAAAATATTTTAAATAATACGAAATATGTACAAACAAATATTTAAACATAATACCAAATTAATTAATTAAACTTTAGCTGCCCCATTTATTTTAACTGATTTAATTTATCTTTTAAATTTTGTTTATGAATTTTTAGATCAATCATAATTTTACATTATAATTACAAACTTAGTCACATTATTAAAATGAAACTAATTATATTGTATATATAAATCTTAAAAAATTAAACCATCTTTCCAAAGAGTAAAAAAAATAAACCCTTGACCGAAACAAAGGCCAAAGTTGGCCAACACGTCAGAATGTTGGGACTCAGAGTCTGACAGGAATTTCCACCACAGAAATTCTCGACTGCAAGTTCAAGTAATTTTTGCCCCTGGCTCCTCCTCCATCTCATCCTGGCCTTCACCGGAAATGTTTCCTGCGCCTGTGCAACTCTCGCCGCCTGTATGGAAAACTAATAAAACGAACACCTGCCCGTCATCATTAGAGGTGCAACTTTTGTTGGCTGCAATATTGCAACCTTTTTGCTCGCCTTTTTTGGGCCCGACCCCCCCGTCAGGCTTCCCATGACCATGATTAATGTTCAAATTAAACAAGGCCGCCCTGACGTTAATGACGACAAAAGAGCAGCGGCGATAACAATGCCAGCAACTAAAACAAAAGTGTTAGTCACACCCGAAACACAAAAGCAACAATGATGGCTTATAGTGGTAGATATAGAGATAATGATGATGGGCGAGTATATAAAAAAATGATTAGTCTGGGGGCTCACTCAATGTCGCAGCTGAGGCATAAAGTTATCAAGCAGAGGATCATATAGCAATGTTTTTGTTTTGTTATTAAAATGTAAGGTAGTGAAAACTGGTACTGAATTTAAAGGGATTATTAAATATTTCAGTTTTTTATTTGGGAATAAATATTCAAAAATATATCTCCAAAACTTTATATATATAAATAAAGTTAAGGAAGTTAACAAAGCTCTACTCTACTGGTCACAGTTTTTTCTATAATATTTGTTCAAAATAATTACATTGCATTCTTGCTTGAATTGTATTCTGTTAAATAGTAAATTCTGTTTTGATAGTAAACAAATTTTCTGTTAAATTTATCTCCCTTTTGAATGCCTTAAATTCCAAGTATTCAATCAATTTTAAATGAACACAATTACATTATCGCCATCTTAAAAATCAATTATTTTAAGTAACTGACTAAATGAAAGTCATCAAATCAATCAAGATGGAAAGCAGGATTAGGGTTTTCACTCCATTTCAGTAATCATTTTGCATGTGAGTCAGCAGCAACGATCGATTTCGTTACGCATCCGATTCGATTTCGCAATTCAATTAGCGGCACTGATGGCAATGACGAAATGAATGATTGCCCCATTGACACCAGACCAGCTCCTGCTGCTCCTCATCCCTCCCTCCCTCTATCAATATCTGTGGCCTTATTGATTGGATTTCTATCCAGAGCTGATATGATAGAATATATTCAGTGACGTTGGTCGCCAGCATAATCGCGAATATAATTAATAGGAAGCATGATTTAGTGTTAATTGGGGAGTCAACACCACGCGAGTCCAGATATATAGGCTATATATATTTATTAACGGTGGCAGTGCCTAAGGCCATCCAGCTGCCGCTCTGCTGGGTGTAAAATTGCTACCCAAACCGAGGCGGTTATAAAGCAATCAATTGAAATTGGCAAAAGTTCATCATTTTTATTATTTTCATGGCTTCTGGTTAATTGAACGCATAAAATTGCGAATCAACAAACGGCTAAAGCACAGGCAACGGCAATACCGTTGACCATGGCTACAAAAAAACATTGCAAAACACTTCAATGAGCAAAAGGCCAGAAGAATTTCGAGCAAAACGAGCAAACAATAACGAGAAGGAGAAACGGCAGCAATTGCAAAATTAACAACAAAAGCAGCCAGAACAAGACGCACTAAAATGCAGAATTGGCAAATTTTGTAAACAAAATGAACGAGGGGAAAGATCTGAAAGTTGAAAGGCGACTAGGTGATACCCTAGGGTAACCAACACTTAAATCTAAGAAAAAATGGTTGAAAAAATGGGGAAAAATTAAATATAGATATATATTTAAAAGGATATTTTGTTCAAGAAATCATTCAGATTAAAATAATTGTTAAATTGGTCATTTAAAAATCTTAGATATATTTTTTCAATCCATCAAAATATATAAAGAATTTCTTCCTACAAAGACCTTATACCCCATTGAAATAACAGATAAAAGAAATCAATCCCAAACCAATTTGCAGCCAAAAACAATTCGTAGGCAGCTATTAAAAATATCTCTTGTTTTTCTTGGGTTTTTCTCAAATGAAAAATTGACCTACTGCCTTCGTACTAATTGAATAGATAAATAACAAGGATTATTGACCAAGTGCATGGAAGTTGTTGACAAGAAAAAGTCATTTGAAGCATCAACAAAATAAATATAAAAACAAAGGCCAGCAAATGGAGAAAACTATTACAATTAATTGGCCATTCAAGTTGCTAATTGCATATATCGAAACGAGTCGAAAAAGAAGGCTCAGGTCAATTGGCCGTTTGCCTTTTTGCCATTTTCTTGATTTGTTTTCCTCGCTTCATACTGATTTACCAATTTGCCTCAATTTCTTCCTGTCAATTTATTTATTTATTTTTATCGCTGGTCAGCACGTCGGGCACATCAAAAGTGGCAAGTGCCTGGAGAAATCCCTTTGCCTCCTGGGCAATGGCCATCACTCCATCTGCTCCATCTCCTTTGATATTATTTACCTAGGTAATGGCATTTGCTGACGATGACAACGCCAGTTTGTGTGATTAAATGAAAGAAGAGCTTCGATTGAAGTCAAAGGTCTGGCTGTTGGCGCTCTCAAGTGAAAAGTAAATAGCCGGGGAAAAAGGGAGTTCGTTCCAGTCGGAATATTCAATTGGAGGGCAAACAGGGCGTATGAATGATGTTGATTGTTAGGATTAGTAAAGAAAGAAGTGGCAAGGAAAATGCCATGAACTTTTCTTTAATTTGATTAGGCTAAAAGGAATACATTTAGAAATTAAACCTACTTTAAATAGAGTTTAATTTTATCTAGAAAAAAATAATCAAGGCTTCAAAAATTCTTCCAAATTCTAAAATCATTCGAAATATAATTCCAAAACTAACAAAATATTGAAAAATCAATTTCAGAAACCTCGTCAAACCCAAATCCTCTGGTTACCCAACCCAAATTTTACCCAGCATAATGCTGGCTTTGCCCCGCACTGACAACAAAGGATTTTCGATTGGCGCCCAATTAGTGTGAATCCTTCGTGCCTGGCTGCCACATATGCAACATAATCCCTACCATATCCCACACTCCCCCCTCCGAATTTAGCCCAATTATTGTCAATGGTCTCTTCAAAATTATGTTAAATTTGCCTGCGGAACTATCAGAGCATCCACACACGAGCACATGGGTAATGAGTGCATCCACCAGCGGACAATAAACACATTGAATCAGAAACAGAATCAGAGTCAGGCAGGAGGGGGGCCTCGGCAATATTTTGGTGTTAATTTATGCAAATTGCAGAGCATGTCCTGGGGGCGAGAATGCTCCGTAAATTGCACTTTGGAAGGCTAAGCGAAGTCTGAACTGAACTTTAACTGAAATGTTTACAGGCGAGACTCGGTATGTGGGATTAGCGAATGGATTACCCCGGAAAACCCCATATTTGATAAACCGATTTTCGCCTTGAATGGCCCACCCCTGCTTATGGGCCTTAAGTGGTGTCCCACATTTGAGGCAAATTAAGAAGGCTTAAGTCTAAACCGCTTAGAGAAAGAGTGGTGTCCATGGAAATGAAAAAGGAAACGAAACGAATTAATTTTGATACAATTTTCTAAAGAGGGTTTAGGGCAATGTGTGCTGATAAGATTACAGGCGGAAAAAAAGCTTCTTAAATTAAAAAGTGTGCCATAAAATGGCACATAAATCCCATACAAAAACCTCACTAAATTCAGTTGGCAAATCTTTAAGTTGTTAACAAATCGCATGACAGCCTGTAAATATTTTCACAACATTGCGGACGTATCCTGTGACAAATCAGTAAAAACGAAAAACGTTTAGCATGCAATTGACAAACATTTTTCAAAGCTCCATTGAATCGCAAAAAAAAAAATCAGCGGCAAAAAAGAACGAATTCGGAAAAGCTATAGAGTCGAGGGTGTGGCGGCAGCAGAACAATGAACAAAGCTACATGGAATCGGTGGTGGGGGTAGGTGGAAATGGGGAAACAGAGTGGAAAAGCGATGGCAGATTTCAGTTTTTGGCAAGCCGCCTGCAGTTGAGACCACAAAAACCAAAAGCAGCAGCAGCAGCACAGGAGCTGGGGTGAAACAACAACAGGGGACCACATCAAAGGCAAAGCCCACCTGGATTCTGGCCCATCCACAGGTGCAAATATCTGTAAGTGTGTGTGTTGTTGTTGCTCCTCCCCTCTCCCCTGACAAATGAAGGGAATAGAGCAAATAGAGCGTCCATCCTGGAGGGCCGTGTAGTGTTCCCATAAATAAAAAGAAAGCCCAAGAGAGGAGCAGTACCGAAGGACGAGGACAGATGGGTTAACAATGAACACCAGGCATAATTGAGCCCCGGCCAAGGTGTGAGCAACATTCTACCACATTCAGGTGGTTTTTATACCGGATGCAGAGGGGACACAATTGACCGCAAATGGAGAATCAGCCAGCACAAGAGGAGTCAATGAAAAGGCCGGAAAGGGGAACTTATGGCAGCGATTAATAAGAGCATTCAACAGGGAAACTTTCTGTGAAGAGTACAAGCAATAAATACCTTTAAAGTTAACTAATATTTTAAAGAACTAAATGATATAACGAATTCCGGAATTAAATAATTCCGTATTACACAATAAGGGATTAAGGAGAGTGCTCAAAAAACACACACACACAACACCCACTTGTAGTATGTTAAAAATGTAACATAGGACGATTATGCCAACTTTTTTTTGTGCATTTTCTAGTGGGCGCTACTCAAACTAAAGCCAACAGGTGCAACAACAACAGCCAAGAGCTTCCAAAACAAAAGCCGCCGGGATTATAATTGCACTTGTTGTTGTCGGTTTCCGGCGTTTGTGTTGTATGTAGATGCATATATGTGTGTGTGGTGTGGTGTGGTGTGGTGTTTGTTATGCAACACATGTTTTACTATGCTTTCATTCGGTGCCAAAAAGTCAGGTGGAGTGGCAACCTGTGGCCAAAAGCCAAAAATGTGTCCCAAAGATTAAGTGCGTTGTTGCCAGCGTAAAAGCGAGTTATCGTGAAAGTGAGCTGGGTGGGTTTTAGGGGGTGTGCGAAATTAGGAGCCAAAGTTAGTGGCCACTGAGGTGAGTGAGTTTTGTTTATGTTGCACTCTACACTCGCTGCTGGGTCCATAAACTAAAGCACCCATCTCAGTCCGATCCTGAAACAAGGACCTCTGCCCCACACCCAAGTGCTCTTGACATGCGGCTGTGTTTCTCAGCGTGTGTATGTGTGTGTTTGTGTGTGTGTGAGTTTGTTTTGTTTGTGTTGTGTATACATGCAAATTTGCTAGTCATATTTGCATACATACACATGCAGGCTTGTATAAGTACACTGGGGGGAAAAATTTTAACAAGAAAAAGAGTAATTTAAGATAAAAAAAATGTAGAAATTTGTAAGCCAGCAAAAAATAGCCCTGCTCTAATTTTAATTTAAGTAATAATACCAATATTATTTTTATGAATTTATTAATATTTAAAATTAAATACTATTTTATTTTCTCATCAAAATATAATTTTTAACAGTGCCCGCATGTGTTTAGAGCCGGCTTGTATGCATGTTGTACTTGGTGTTTATCCCAAAAATTATGCTCCTCGCATGCCTTCGGGTCGTCCGTTTTCCCGCCATCCTCCACCCCCCTTTTTCCACTTACCCAGCTCGCCGCCCATGAATTACTTGCGTCATGTTTGTTGTTGCTACTTGAAACCAAAGCGAGCGGCTAAACATTTGCCAAGCTGTTGCCAGCCAGGCGACGACTCCTTCAGCATGCTTCATCCTTCTGCCCTGTTGAAGCCTCTGTGTTCCCCTTTAAGCCATATATATTCTACAGCCTGCTCTGCGGCATACTAACTGTATTTTTGGTAACATAATCTAGACGCACACGCCAGGCAACAGTCGGGCCATTTTCAGCGAGTGCGGTTTGTGTAAACTTTTGATAAAGTTTTAATTAATTAAGCGCAAATTCGAAAGTAGGGTTGTTGTTTTTTAAAAAAATATCGTATTGATGATATTTGCTGTTAAAAAA
>JAEIIL010003405.1:0-16576 GCA_018905715.1 Drosophila lini | reverse complement strand
TTTGTTTGGAATTAAGTAGCAGGTAGTTTATACGAAGGCAAAAACATTACATAGATTTCAATTGGTTTTGTTTTTTTATTTTCTTTTTTAAATTCAAATTTACCTTAAGGAATTTTCGGAAACATTTCCGGGGGTTCACAGCTGTGCTCTTCTATCAACTAACTTACATTGATCGATATATGTACATAGGATATGTGAAATCTTTGCAGGTGAATTTTAATAAAGGCCTATCTAAAAATGAGCAAGGCGGAAAACAGCTCACTTCTTAATGTGTTTTTTTCATAAGTTCGCTTTATCACTGTATCTCGGCTTAAATAAAACTAAAATATCGATCTACGAGTGTTACAAAATTTAGGCGTATTATCTTTAAAATATATAAATACTTTGGGCATGCGCAGTTTCAACTTCAACAATTTTTGGGTAAATGGATGATAGATAGCAAATGGGAAACTTAACGACTCACTTTATTTACAGACAAGCTTAAGCCCACTAAAATTGTTAATGACTTTTGCTTTGATGATCTGCTGTTTTTTATCCTCTTATTTTTTGGCACTAAATAATAAATAATCTTATTAATCTCTCTCGCTGTTTGCAGAGGGAACTCCTAGGGCGGATGGGAGTGTGTGAGTGGTAATGTGGTTGATGCGTGTGATGTGGATCTGACTCGATCTCTCCTGGGTGAGCCAGCCGCTGAGGGTCTGGCTAAGGCAAAATGGCTGATATACTAGGCTACGGCGACGTAAATGAGTCTTAGGCAAATGATCGTAGGGGGCACCGCCAAAAATGCGTTATGCCAGCTCATGTATTATCTAACTATCACATCGGGCGAGTCCACGCCGATCAGTCGTTCCCTCTGCGAGCTTTCGGCGATGCCAACGCTCTCCTCCTCCCTCAAGCCGGAGTCACGCCTATAGTCGAGCAGACGCACTCCCACACGCTCGTTGCCCGACGCACTAGTGTTTGTGCGGAAAAGCTGAGCCACCGGAGCCGTTGCTGCCGTCGGATTTACCCCAAAGGCAGTTAGTGGCCGAAGAACACTGGCCTTGGCCTTGGGATCGCTGTGACAGAAGTGTGTCACCTGCCGTGTGGGATACCAGCAGGTGCAGATGAGGCCGCCGGCCAGCAGGATCCCAGTTACGATCTGTCCTAACAAGACAATCAAAGGAACCAGCGCAATGTCGGCGGCGATTTCCTTCGAGACACGAACGCGTTCCTCGCACCATATCATGGGAATCATTAGCTTCGGAATATTTTCGTATATGCTAAAAAAAATAATAATAATAAGGGACTCGTTTAGTATATTTAATATTTATAATAAATTCAAACTCAAGTCACTCACGTTATTCCAGGTACGGGTTCGATGTAGTAGTTGGCTTGAAAACCACCGCCAACGTCCATGGGAACGCCCGCATTTGGCTCCAGCGTCATGAAGAACTCATGCTTTTCGCGATCCGGCTGCAACCCCTCTAGGTCCTCCAGGAACCTGGGATCAGCCTTATAAAAGTGCGGATATGACATGTAGACCGACGCATTAAATGAACAACGACTAATGTCTATCACGCCGATCGACGGACACTTGCCGCCGACGCAGAAGCAACTCGACTCCGGGTAGAGGGTGCCGTTATCCACGGCATGTTCGGTGCCGCTGTATTTGTACGCGGTTATGCCGTGCACAGTTACCGTTTCGGTGTAGTCCAGGGGAACGGCCCGGCACATCTTGGGCATGTACATGTAGACGCTGTCGTTGGTGCTTAAATTCGGCGGAAAGAATTCGCCCATTGAGCCGTGCACCTGGCCGCATGTACCCTCGAAGGCGCCCGTGTGTGTCATACTGTTCCATGTGTGAATCTGGCCCATTTTGGCAATATCATCGGCCCCGGTGAACATATTAATGTCACCATCGAAACTGGTACTGCCGTTTCGTGGATACTGGAAGCCAACACGAACATACGGCACATCATCGGGACGAAGCAGCTTGCCAATCTTAATAAACGGATGCTCGTACCCCTTGAAGAGCATTTCATCGGCGGTTCTCGTGACCGTTAACTGTTGTCCATACATTTTGATGGCAAGGTTAACACCAGTTCTGCCCATCCAGGTATCAGCAGCACGTTTGGCAGCAATCTGTGAAAAAAGCTGACATTAATTAAAGATTTAACACGTTAGAAACTATACTCTTACATGTGTTACAGTGTTGACTTGCGTTATTATATCTGAGAGACTGCCATTGCTGCCAGCAGCGTCAAAGTAAAACCAGGACTTTTTGTGAAATGACACGGAGTCGTTCTGATTGTGCCAGTCGATGTCCACCTTGTCGGGACTCTCCCTGAACCGATACGGTCCCAGTTGCTCGAAGCGCGGCTTTCGGCCCGATCCCACATAAAAATCCTCCGGATTTGTCCAGTTGAACATGTAGACATCGAAATTGAGCGGCAGGGGAGAAATTTTCCAGCCCTCGTATGATCGGGATGTGGGACTTAAGGCCATTTCCTACAATTCAGACAAAATAATATATCATTGGGGATAAGCTTGACTCGATTGATAATTGACGATGATCAATATTCAATGTTCAGCGATTTACATAATTTGTTAGTTATAATTGAGGATAACTGGTGGGCAATTAAGTTAAATATCATGAATTCGTTGTGCAAATTTTTTATTGAACATCTACGATGTACATACAAATAAAAACCCCGACCAAAGTTCAATAATGATCTGTGCAATTGGTATCGGCTCGTTGGAGGTTCCATAATTGCTACAAGCCCTCTGTGTACATTGAAAATTGATGGGTTACTTTAGCAATAAATGTCTCGCCAATGAAAGATTCGCAAACAAGCAGTTGATTCGTTTTTCTATCGTTTTTGAAACTGAAACGATAGTTGTGGTATCACCTAAGACTTTTTTTTATTGAATTTTTACCAAGTTCCTATTAAAATAATCTATGGCTCGAAAATCGTTTTACCACTGTGATTTTTGGCTATTTTTGAAAGTTCCTAGAACTCTAATCAGATATACCTTAAAAAATAAGTCAAGTGCGTTTGATTGATCGATAGCTCGATAAATACGTTTTAAAAATATATTGTAGCAAAACCTTTATGAAAAATATTTTGTATTAAAATTTCTAAACAAATGGAATGCAATACGCTTGCTACTTTGTAGAAAAGCAGGTGCTAGGTTAGGCGATTACACGTTTTCAGTGAGTGAGGTGCTATCAGCCATCAATCATTGTAAACCACAAAATGGCAGACTTAACGGTCGGCGATCGGGTATTGAGAACACTGGGCCACCTCTTTCGTTTTGTCCATAACCGTATAATCTTTATAATTGGAACAGCGACTGGACTACAGGAAATGACTAAACTGATAATAGGAAGGGAATTCGAACTGGGCTCTTTTGCAGATGGCAGAAGGCCCAAGTAAAAATCCCAATAGATTATGTCTGTCTGGAATACGGTATCAGAGTGGGAACAGGTGTTCAGACTGTCACGGCCAGGTGTGGTTACATGCCAGCTCTGGGTGGTTAAGGCCATTTATGAATGTTTCGCTCTATATATTTATTTATATATATATATACTTATGTATACATGGGGAGTAAAGAACGTTGCTTAATCGAACACACGGTTATCGCTAAATGGGTTATTTTTCAGGTTTCTGATAAGATAGCACCCAATGCAATTTTCCCGAAACCCCTAACTCCTAAGCAATGGGCCTTCTTTGATGGCATTTCCGCCTCGCAGTCAACATAATGGAAACATTTCGATTTTTGGATTATTGACCCCATGAATCACAGCGACAGGTGCGCCCTTTTTAATAATTCCAATTAATCACATACTAATATTAGCCGAGCTGCCAAAAAAGGAGAGAATGGAATCACAACCGAAACATCAGTGACTCAACGAGTAACACCTGGCCATAAAAATTTGGCAAATTGATAATTTTATGATTGATGATTATTTTGGAAACAGAACTCTATCATTCGGGTTATCTTTTTTTTTAATGTATGATAGCAAATTGCAGGTTACTTAATAACTTGTACTATTTACTGGCTAAAGCAAAGAGTCATTAATATTACATTTATATTTATCATATTACAATCATATTACATTTATATTTATACTGTTTTCCAGACGATAAGTCTCGTGGAATAAAAATATATATATAAATTGTATCCAAGTTCCTCGCTCACTAGTTCATTGTACTGGGAGTCTTGGCGAAGCGAATTTCATGAATACTTTTGCCATAAAGAGCTTTAACTCCCGTGACTAAGCACTCTCTGTATATACATACTATATAGAGAATATAAACCCAATGATGGCATTAACATGCTAATTAAAAGCACGTACACAAGTATAGGTACTCCTAATGTGAGATCGTAAAAGTGTTTTAACAAACTTATCGACAGCTTTATAGTACTCTCTCTCGGTTTCAATATATATTCCGCCGCCTTAGTTGTCCTATCTTATCGCCTCTTGGCTTGGGGTGATTTTTATTGAGCGAGCCACCTGCACACACTCAATTTTCGGCTGACTTTTCGATCAATTGCCTTCAATCAATGGAAGAAATTACTTTCCAACGGCCAAATTGTATGCAAATGACAAGTGAGCCCGCAGCCCCGACCAGTTGACCTTTGGGGCCGCGTTCGCCAATTTGCCGGCTCGCCAAACTTGACTCAAAGGTCTTGAGGGATCGATGTCGGATCGGATCGGATAAGATAAGATCGCTTAGATTTCAGGTGCTAATAGAGGGAGGAAGGGGCACGAGAGGAGTATGTACTCACCTTGCCGCGCATGCGTGTAAACATCTCGATCCAGTTTCGAAAGAGATAAATCCCACTGGCGATGCATAATATACCCAGAACCACGATTCCCAGCCGGGCACAATGACGCACTCGTGATGTCATCTTTGTAGTCTCTGTGTTTGATGGTGGTTATATAGGGTTGATATGTTGGTGCCGGCGTATTGATGATGTTCTATATAGAAGAGGGGCGTCTTCCTCGGCCGATCTCTTGCGTCGCACTGAGTGGAGCCCTCGGCGCGACTACGTTCCCGTTATTAGCGTCTAAATGGCGAAAAGAGAGAGAGAACCAGTATGAGCAGAGAGTACAGCGGTGGTATTCGCTGGGCTTATCGCTGGGCAACGAGGCCTTATCGCACGTTCCGGGGCCAGCAGGCTCGACACCCGATTCCCAGGAGATACCCGGAGAATTCCGGCTATATGAGAGACGGAGAGCGGTTAAGAGAGATAAAGAGCCGTGCGATCACGCGCCGTCGGTCGCCTAAGCTGCGTTTGCATGGCGTCGTAATTAAACACATTTTCTATATAAATGTAATAAAGTTTTCACTTGAAACTGGTCAAACCGCAAAGCTAATACATATTAAAGTGAATACCTACAACTGTCATGAATGCATATTCAACGTATAAAGTATATACAATATGTATGGCTTGAAAATACAGTGTGACTTGAAAATATGGAATCTATTAATGCTTTGGTACATTTGCAAAATCGGAGCTAAGGTCTGGTTTTACCCGCATGTTTATTTTGGGTATGCAGCAAATTTGTACCTTTTGTATTCTTATCTAAATTCTTGAATTTTTTTTTATTGTAGAGCCCTTAGCAATCCAAACCGTTGCTCTATACTATATAGAATCTATTCGAACTTTGTACCCACGCTGGCTTTTTAGTCATTTAACCGATTTAACCGACAACTAAGTGATTAAATTTAGTGAGAACAGCTGTTTTTAGTTGCCGAAAATTTGACTCATTAAACCATATAAAAAACAGCAACTGCTTTTCTGATTTTCAATTAAATTTACCGATAAATTGTTATATTTTTATAAATTCTTGAAAGCGCAGAATAAATAAAATCCATACCAATTTTATCGAACAATTTATCAACATTAATTCAAGGTATCAATGTTTGACTGTACCTCACATATGAAATACAATTAATTGCTTAAAATACACAAGGTAACATGTAGTATTTTTTGGGGTTGCTTTACATTTTGAAACCTGTCCTTAGGACTGTGTTTGACTACATACATATGTACAAATGTATATTGGATTGTTCCGTTACGTCAGACTTCAACAGAGCATGAATTAGTTATCAATTCCCAAAATCTAATTGTAGACTGGGGGAATTTCTAAATATAAATGAATGCTGATTAGCCGCGCTTAGTCAGAAAGTCGTGTTGTGTTTGCTTGGAGAAATTCTAAGTAAGCCCTACATGACCCCGTTAACGCAAACCGTATACCTATTTTCGACAGAACTAGATCTTGATGGCATGAGGGGGTTATTAGCACACAGAGGTCAACACTTCTAATGAAGTTGATGATATGCCATACAAATATACGAACATACAATAATATTTTATCCAAGGAAATAAAACACCACACAAATTTAGGAAATATAGAGGCAGTACTTGAGCACTTGGTAGGAAGTTTTCCACACCACTCGTTCTGCTAATTCAGCAGCTTTTAGTAACTCCGAACTTCAATATTATCGATGTTTTCAACGCGAAGGCAATGTGGAAAGTCCGTGATTCACTGCGGTACATTCCTTGGCTCGTTTTTTTTTCTTTTGTTTTTATTATAATGACTATTTTTGTTTTGATTCGAGACTGGGCGACTGAATTGGGAGAAACACGTTCACCTTTCCATGGCCTGGCACAACCATAAATGCGTAATGCGCAGGGCGTGGGTTGTAAGTATACACTGTACTAGTGGTTGTTGTAGGAACTGTTTACACCTCTTAGAGCTGCTTGACAACCGCTGGCTGAGTGGCATTTTGGCCTTAGTTACGGCCATTATTATTATTGTTATTATTGGCGATAATTCGAATTCACTAACACACACGTCTGATGTACATTGGAGACGGTTATTATTTTGTTATTAATGCACACGTAGCGAGGTTAAGAGAAAAACCCGTTTTTGCCGTCGCTTGCTCCCAGTTTTGTGGTGCTTTTTTCTGGTTTTCTGTTATCTGCCAGCCACACCCTCCCCCAACCGCCCGCTCGTGCGCTCTGATTACTCCGCTCATCAGATTATGAACTTCACAAAGCGCCAAATCATTTGTTCAAACATTAATCACGCAAATTTTGGGCCTTCTATTCTCTATTGAACGTGAAATAATAGCACTGCAAATATCCTTGAACCTCGCCACTTCCGCAACCTGTTGACAGTGTTTTTTGTGTATGAGTCTGCTCTATTTGCTCTTTTGGCCTAAAAATAAAACCGCCGCCGCACAGTGCAATGTGCCAACAAAAATACACACACATACACATATATATACATAATTCATACATGTGGGAGTATGTATGCATGTACATATGTATTTATGTATGCATGGATGTACGGATGTACATTCTGCATATCATCGCCATGCGTCACTGTTTTGGAATGCGTATCATTAAGTAAACTCCACTAAAAAATGAAGTAAGAACTGTTATGGCTGTGGCTGATGATATTTGTTTAAAAACTTATCTGACGAGGAAGCGGAGAGTAGTAACAATTATAAAAAAAGACAAAAACGCGGCACGTTTAACTCTCTCGAGTTTGCGCTCTCTTCTTGCAGTTCTCGCTCTCTCCCATCTCTTTCTCTGTCACTCCCTTGGAATTTGTTGTTTTTTTCATGGTTTCTTACATTTTCCTGCAGTTTATGAATCTAGTTTGCTCTTTGAACACCATTTCACTCGCTGTCGCGTGTGTCTTGATTCGCTTTCCTCCGGCGGCGACGCGTTTCTAATTTCCCTCGAAATACCATTCAATTGATATCAATTTTAATTGCGGCGACGGTGTAAATATTGCGCGAAAACGACGCCAATGTCTAAAAACCGTTTCGTTTTTGCGTCGTCTTCGTTGTTGTTGTTTCGGCGGCGCGTTCGATTGCTTGCTATTCGACGTCTCGCTCCCACTCGCACTGTCTCGCGGAGAGGCGACAACGCACCGTTAAGTCGGCTCTTGATCTTGAAATAGCGCGGCCCAACGAGAACGAACGTGTCTGTGCGGCGCTGCGCCTGCTCTGCGACTAAGTTAAGTACTGTTCAAAACGTTGCTCGCCAGCGACAATTATTTATTCTTCATTAAGAGCCGATACGCAGCCGGCAGTGGTGACAGCCGGATACCCTTTTGCGCGACTTCAAAGTGACAGTGCGGCAGTGTTACCAGATTGTGTGTGTCCACAATGCTACTGCTGTGTGCGTCATCACTAAAAAAAAGTTGTAAGGAAACAAGAGTAAAACAATAGCGACACTCTCAAAAATTACATTGTATTTAAAAACTGCGATAAAATTTTGTACGGCATACCAAAATGTAAGTAACTTAATCATCATAGCTAAAAATACAAAATATGAAAAAGTATTAATTATGTACATATGTATGTATATACTTATTTAATAATTTGAACTATTCATTAGAAGAATTTGAAATATTTATGAAATAATATTATAAACCCATGTGCCACGATGGTTGCAGGGTATTATGAGCATAATTGTGCTCTCTCTCGCTCTCTGGCTCTCTTCGCTCCAAACCGGTTGCTGTATGGTAAACAATTTAGTTGAATCGGGTATGAAACGGCTTAGCCGAGGCGATTGCAGTTCAATGCTAATATGAATTCACTTTATTATTTCCACATAATTATTTATCAGTTATGTATGTATGTATGTACATATGTATGGGCGTGTGATTTTTCTCCCTTGGACTTTTTTTTAACTACATACATATGTATGTATGTATGTATGTACATAGTACATGCAAACAAACATACATACATAGTATGTAAATGATTTAGGGGATACGGATAATGCACAAAATTTTAACACCATTGACCATTTATTGGAATAGGTTTCATAAAATGCAGTTAACAATTCTCGGATAATACAATGTCAGTTACCGAAATTTGTTTTCCCAAGGTTAATTTCTCATCGTGCAGTCAATAATTGTGCTGCTTTTAATATTTTTAGAAATTATTTGTCAAAGGTTTTAGAAATCAGGCAGTAAATGTTTTAATGTAAATTTTATTTTTTACCCACCCTAACTGGACACTGAGAAATCGTCCCTTAGACTGTACAGACTAGGCAAGATAAAACCCTGCAAACTTATCCCTACGACGTGACTTTTACCCCATCCGGCCCTCAGTGGGCACAGCCCGCCCCCTCATTGGTCCCAACATATTGTAGTCCAGTCAGTAGTGGAGAATCCTCCACCCCGCTGCTCTTCGTGGTGTCGGCAGAGATCCTGGGCGCCTCCATAGTGTTGATCTCGATTTTGTGCATCAGACGCTTCTGCCAGAAAAGCTGGTGAGGGTACCAGAACAACATCACCACCCCCAGGGTAACTCCCAAGATACAGCAGATTTTGCCCAGCATCTCGAGGATCGGCATAAGCTTCAAATAGCCCAGGAGATCATCTGTTACGTGCACATTGTAGTCCGCCCAAATCAGTGGGAAGAAGGTCTTTCGCGCGTTTCGGTAAACCCTGTAAATGACAAAATGTTGTATTATTAAGGAGGAATACTAGATATTGGTCTGTTCACTTGAACTTACGATATATGTTTGGGTTCCACTAGCAGGCTGACCATAATGCGAGCCTTGATCTCAAGTACCATGCCCGTCTTGGGCTCTAAAATAATGACCATCTCGTGACGGTCCTTATCGGGCTTCATACCCTCCACCTGCTCCCTGTAGTAGGGATCGGCTTTGTAGAAATGCGGATAGGATGCAAAAACGGGCGCTCCGTACCAGCAGGAGGATATGTTTAGGAGACCGGATCTCACCTCTTGGCAGTTTTCCTGGCAGTAGCAACTATGATCCGGATTGTCGGTTCCTAAAAATGAGGAATATATTAAGGATCGAGTTTAAAGTTATAAATTAAACTTTAATGCCTCTCACCATTCGCAAAGTTTCGGGCACTGCCCCTGTAGACGAACGCCTCCACGCCCTCGAAGACGGTGGTGCCGGAGTAATCCACCTGCAGTTCGCGGCACAGGTCTGGCAGGAAATAGGAGATGGGTCTGCCCTTCACCAGCGGAATTGGATGAAACTCCCCAGTGCTGCCCTTTAGTGGGCAGCGGGGACTGGCTTCCGTGACGTTGTTGTAGCGCCATCGAGCTATTTGACCCAACTTCTGGAAGTCGTCTCGGCCCGTGTAGACGTTATGGTGGCCGTAAATTTCCATGCTGCCATTGCGCTACGATTAGTCAATTAGTCATTATGAATATTCATTTGAAGAGCAATTATCAGCATTCGCTTAGGAATCTGTAACAACCTTGCTCAGATACAATGTAGGTGTTATGCGAATATTTAATTAAGCAGTTGATAAATTCAAAGAGATACACAAGATTGAGTCAGTGGCTTAGCCGTGTAATTCTTGTACTTACTGGATAAGCGTAGCCGATCTTCTCGTAGGGAAAGTCCACCTCCGGCAGTATACTTGGCGGCACCAACTTGCTCGCCTTCATCAGTGGTGTGTTGAATCCGTCGAACAGCCATTCGCCTGCGCGCCGTACCATAGTACGCTCTTTGCCGTACACGCTAAGGGCCATTTGCATTAGTGTTCGTACCATCGGACTCCACAATAGCATCTTTTGGTAGATACCGACGATGAGCAGGTTGGGCGTCACAATGGGATCCGAGGGGCGTCCGGCGCTATGTTCCGGAACGAAATCGAAGCGACTTCGGCGCATATAGGACACCGTGGAGTTGTGATCATGCCACTGCACATTGACCTTCTGCATCTGCTCCGTAAAGCGATAGGGGCCAACCTCCTCGAATCGCGGCTTTACAGTGGGATCGCTTACGCTCTCCGAATTCGTCCAGTTGAATATGTACAAGTCCACGGTTACATCCATTGACGGCGATTGCCACAGATCGGTGATAAAGGCACCCGGCTTAAGAACCATAAAGCACTTGAGCATCCAGCGCTCGATCATCTCCATGTAAACCAGTGCGGACAGGCTGCAGGTGGCCAAGAGTATTCCCAAGGCACTAGTCCGCAGAATGCGATTTTTCCCAATCATAGCTAATGATAAAAATACGGCCCCTGAAGGATAAAACACAATTAGACGTTAGTTAATTAAAATAATATATTATCTTGGCCTAGCGTGTGACTCCACTTCTGCCTTAACACGTTTCAATACGTTTTTTTACCATTTTGATACATTTTTTTTGGGAGTAGAAATTAGTAATGACAAAGTCAGTTTTATATATATATCGCCAAATATTTTGTACAATCCCTTATTGGTAGTAAATGGTATATTGTAATTTTTGTTTGTACCTTATCTATAAACCGTTTAAATAGCTGTTTATCAAATAAAATTTACATAACAATTTAAAAACTGGTATAGTTTAAGTATCCCGGAATTAACTTAGTTCAATGAATAATATTGTTTACAATCAAGATTGCGTTTGCGTGCTTGCATTTAATTTTCCATGCAAATTAAGTTTCATAATTTTTTTTGCGCTCAGGATAATGAAATGTAAATATTTAGAGACAACTTATTCATATCGTTAACTATTTTAATTATTTTTTCAATTACGCCAAACTTATTTACCTTTTCTTAAAAAGTAACAGAATCACTTATTTGCATTTAAGCTCTTTTTTGGTGTAGGATATTTTAATTCCATTTATACAGAAAGTAGCACTGTGAAATTAGGGTAATGGTATTAGCTAATGGCGTTACAGGTTAAATAAATTTAAAACTGATCCATTTAAGATCTTAAATATAAATATATATATAAAATCAATGAAATCCTGTATTGCAGTTTAGTCCTAACTTGAACGTTTTCCAAGCCTTGTAATCCCAGTTCTGTTTTTGTTGTCTTAATAGTTTTTTGAAAACTCACTTGGTTTTTGGGGTCTTTGCTCGTTGATTCTCAGCGATTCTGATTCACTCCCACTTCCTTGTGTTGCCTGAGCTGGCTCTGATTCGAGCCCAAGTCCACGACTCAGGTTGTAGGTTATCGGGCAACTCTGATAATAATAATGCAGAGCCAGTTGCAAGACTTTCCGCAGAACCACTTCTTAAGCTTCCCGAGTATCTGTACTAACTATTTACATATGTAAATACATTTAATTCACTTTCGATCCTGACTAGTCCAGTGGACGACAGTACGGAGTTTAAGTATTCGTAGTTCTTGGTCTGGTAGTTGCAATCGAACCGCTTCGAGTGCCGTCTTGATAACGACTGAGCTGTCGATAGGAAAGTATGTATATTTTTCAATACGAGAAGACGGCTATATAGAACAGCGACAGAATATGTTTATAAATATCAGAATAAAGCGATACTGAGCCTGAGAAAAAACGTTAATTTATGCACTGAGAAATGTTATTGGAGTTTAAACAGGTAATAAGGGAGAACTTATAATATATGTATCTAGGTTTAAGAAAGGAATACATAGTTTCATAAATTAAAACTTTGACAACCGAATATTCTTAAACACTAAATAGTTTTGTGTCCAATTTGGTAGCAATTTTAAGAATAACCGAAAATTTGAACGCATACTGACATATCGTTGAATTTATTGATGACGTATAAATTATGAAACCAAATTTACACTATCGACTATGAGAAAAAGAGTTAACTTACAAGGTTTTTTCAAAGTGTGCCGAAAATGTGTTAAATTAATAATTAGACTGTCGTATTGAGATAATTTCTTTCAGTGAACTTCAGTTTATAGTCGAGACTCGCTTAGTGTGTAAGTGTAACACCCCGGTTCAATAGCTCCATATTCTAGGGTTATCATTCGACGACTCCATGCGTGGCTATTATCTTATAATTCCCCAAATCGAGTGCTCTACAAGTACTAAAAAGTAAACTTTAACCTGCAATTTAAAATATTACAAAAGTATTTCCTCGTTTTTTTTTTTGGTTTCACGTCTTTCATGTTTGCTGAGAAGTCTTGGTTTACGGTTGATAAGTTGTGATAATGTCCGGGGCCCCAATTCCTAATCGTCTGCTCCCAATTGACGATGGCTCAGGGCGATAAGGACGTAAGGCCCAGGGCGGCCTTACAGGCATGCACTTCGAAAGAGTAAGAAGGGCGAGAGATATGGATTCCATTTAATACACCGCAGAAGAAAGAAAACTTCGATTTTAAAACAGGAAAAGCCCTTATTACAGATTGATTGTCACGATAAAATCGAGGCTTATGTATTTTAAACTGAAAGATCTTATCGGTCAGTGTTACAGTTGTTTATTGATCGAAAGTAATAAGTTAAAATTCAATTGATCAGGGAATTTACAAATTATAGATTGATTGTCGGGCGTTACAAGGAATTTATAATTGAATATATTGAATTATAATGATTAGTTCGATAATGCCTATTCAACGGACAGTTTAAAATGTATAATTAAAATAATATATAATAAATGTATAATTAAATAATTATGCAACAGGGCACGTGTATATAATATGATTGCTATTAGTATTTTTTGAGAGACTTAAATAATACAGTTTTTAACATTTATTATTTAATAATTATCAACATATCGCTGTAATTAGAGTTGCAGTCTGTCACTATGCTATAGTATTATGCTGTTGTTTTCTTTTGATATTAAAAAAGATTTTTATTCAATATTTAAACTTGTTTTTCAAAGGAAATATATATAAATCAAGGTCGGTAGAATATAATGTTAGGAAATTATGTCGATGATGGAATTAATTTTTTCCCATTTGAATTTACTGGATTCTGAAAACGTCAATGAGCGGAGTTGCCGTATCGTCTGTGGGTTCGGTTACGGCTAATCTGGTTATCAAAGTTAACCACCCGACAGGTTGTCTAAATGCGTATGAATATAGCCAGTCAAATTTTACGTCAATATAATGAGGTTTTCGCAACTTTGGAAATATTCTAACCATAGCAACGGCAATTGCCTTTTCGTTTGCAATATATAGTGGAGAATAAAAATGTACGCTACCTATAAACTTTCGCGTCAGCTGTTTCTCGGCAGTATAATACCAAAAAATACTTCACTGGTTAATCAAGTACGGTCTCACTGGTCGCTCTTTGGGGGCGGAATAATAAATAAAGAAACTAAACAGCGGCGCGGGCTATAAAAGCGAAACGCAGCCTCAGATTTCAATTCAGACGCGCACATCCAAGCGAGTGATAATAACTCTCGAGTTGCAGTGAACCAAAGCCAGTGATCAAACGCAAACAAGGGGGAAACCAGGAGACCTGCCGGCATCTTGCATAATAACCGAATACTCACAACAAATCAAAACAAAATGCAATCCATGGCCAGGCAATCGGCGCGAGCCCTTCCCCAGATGGGCAAGCAAGGTGTGTGTCTTGTTGTGTGTGCTAAGAGTGTTCCCGGTGCGCGGTGCTAACGATTTATTTTCGCCTTTCCGAGCAGTGAGCTACCTGTCGACGAGCAGCGCCTGGCGGGCAGCCTCCGTTGGCGGCAACGACATGGTGGTGGAGATCAAGGAGCCCAAGACGACGCCCTCGCAGAAGCTGATGGCCTTCCAGAAGAAGCTGCGCGCCAAGACGCCGCTGGGCAAACTGGACGAGTTCTCACGCCATCCCTACCAGGAGAAGGAGCCCCTCAAGCCGTGGCCCAACCAGACCAATCCGTACACGGGCGAGATCGGCGGACCGGCCGGACCGGAGCCAACGCGCTACGGTGACTGGGAGCGCAAGGGCCGCGTCTCCGACTTCTAGTCCCCCAAAGAGTTCCTTAGCTAGTACTTAGGCTGTTATTTAAATGCTACCCACTAAGAATTGAAAGCGAAAAAACAAAACAAAATGTATACTTATAGTGTTAAAAAAAGAAATACAGAATATTTTTAAATCTAAACAGGCATTTGTGTTTACATTAACTCGTGGTTGAACCCGTTCCAGCTTAGAAATCTAGTTGATTTGCATACTTGGTCTTGCCATTAGTTTGTCTGGATTGCTTACAATTAAAAAAATTAAATCACATCCAGATTTTGTTTGTTTTACAGATAGACTTTGTCCCTCAAAAAAATGTTTTAAATAAAATTGTATGGATTTATGTAGATCTTTACAACCCTCATCAATTATCAATAAAATTTGCAAAGCAATATTTATTACCTTTATTGCATCATGTATAAATATTAGTAAATATATAAAACCAACCTTACGACTTGAGCTAATGCTCCTCCTGCTCCAGAAGCTCGGTGAGCAAGTGCTCGCTGACTTGCCAGAGCTGCTGCTGCAGTGTGGCGCTCCTGGAGAGCTTGCTGGGCTCGCAGAAGAAACAATTGTTGAAGTACAGTCCGGACAAGCCTGTCAGCTCGTTGGCTGTGGCGCAGTATATGCTCGTGGCGGCCGCTTGTTGCTAATGCAAATAATTAGTGAAGGGTCAAGCCAAAACGGAAAGAGGAAAACCCACCAGGGACTTGGTAAAGGGACGCACTATGGCGAACAGCAGGCGGTAGAACCAATAGTTGCGCGAGAGATCGGTGGATACCATATTGCCGGGATGTACGCTGAACACAGAGATACCTCGCTGCTTCCAGCGCTGGGAAAGGGAGAGTACCAAGTAAATCAATCCAATTTGAGACCAGATTTGGTCTTGGCTCTCACCTGGGCCAGTTCCTGGGCGAACAGGACATTGCACAACTTGGCATTGTTGTAGGCCATCATGCTCCAGTACTTCTCCGGTGGCGGCGACAGATGATGCACCGCCAGATTCTCCACGGGCAGATTGGCAAATCTGAAAGGAAATAGTGGAGGTGGAGTTCTGTGATTATTGTACGTCGCATTTCTTTGTCCCTGCCCCGCCCCGTCCCACTTCTTTGCCATATACACACATCATCCAGCCGGCTGAACCCACTGGACTTTGCCCCCGCCTCGGTCGACAATCGCAAAACGAGTCTTGATTGGCATTGGCGCTGGCATAGCCGGCGTTTAACGCTCTTCATTAATGGGATCCAGATTCAAGAGGAACAAAAACATAGCATCAGTGCAGTGCTATGACTAAGACGGCGCGGACAATGGGCACAACAAGTGGTGGCTGTCGAAACAAAAGCCAGACAATAAACAAGGACACTCGGAAATAAATACTGAACTCTGTCGTAGACCTATGCATGCCTTCCCCCGCCACGACAAACAAGGGGAAGCCCCCTCTTAAACTTGGTCACGTGTAGCGCATGCGCGGGTCGCATACTCCCCGAGGATTTGGAGGAGCCGCAACATGACAACGTTTCTACAGCACCTCGCGCACATTTTGGACTTTGGATTTGTTTTCATTTCGAGTATATGGAATCTATCTGCGCTCGGCTTGGGGGCGATGTAAAAATAACGTCGCAAAATGTATGCAAATTCAGTTTTATTTATAAGTATGGGCATCCATGATAAATAGAACTAGCCTCCGTCCCGTTGGCGTGGCTCTTGCATATGTTGTGGTAGGCACTACGGGCTGCATGTTATCGGGTCTTAATACGTATGTATATTTAAATAACAATAAAAAAACAAAAAACGTATCTGGTTAGTATGCAGTTGAAGGAAGTTAAATTGCAGAAAGTTGATCTCTAAATAGAAGCAGATTTGCATAAAAAGTGGTTCGCAATTAAGAAATAATTTTCTGTGTTATTAGGGATATTCCAGAGC
>JAEIIL010003396.1:0-13600 GCA_018905715.1 Drosophila lini | reverse complement strand
TGTACCTTCGAGCGGCAAAAGATTCCAAAACAAAAGAACTCCTAAATGAAGGCCCAATACATTTGGGCTGTTGAACGGGCATACAGACCAAATAAACACGTCGGTTTCCATTCGTTCCCCACACTTCACGGCCAGCTAATTAATGACGTTGGTCCAGTCCGAAGTCCCCTGTTCCCTGTCCCCAGTCCCCAGTCCCCGGCCGATTCCCCGATCGGTATATAGAGTGCAGGCCCTATAGAGTGATGCCATTTTGGTTTTCATTGTCGTTTTCGTTTCTCAGTTCGGAACGAACGGCTCTTATACTTCTGGCCTGGCGGTGACGGTGTCGTAAGTGAAGTGCCAATAAACACGTGATTTACTTAACGTGGGCTCTCGGGATCTCTCTCTCCCTGTCTCCCTGGCGGGGACAGTCGAAAATCATGGGCCTTATCGCTGCCATCGGCCATCAAGATGCCGCTCATTAATTTTAAAATTAGGCGGGTTTTCAAGAAGACTCTGAGCCGGAGTCGTAGCGGAGAAATGATGTCCACCTTTTGGCCGAAGACCGACTAAACTGGCCAGCCCTGCTCGGGGAGCTCCCCATTCCCCACTCTGTTTCCCTCGGCTCCTCACCCGATCCCCGATGCATTGCGACCGACCATGAGTGCATAAATTAATTAAGTCGGCCGGAATGGGAACGTGTCGACCTTTTGTCTGGCATTGTGGCGAAGATGGCGGCCCGGCAGCCTGGCAGCCCGGCTCTCGTACATGTGCTGGGGCCCAAAGCCGTTGGACGTTGTAAATTAAAAGCCAGGCCGCGAGGCAGCGCAGCGCGGGTCCTTTATATGTATATGCAGCAGCTCCGCGGCAGACTGAGTCATTTGCATTTTGCCATCCGTTGGCCGGTCGGTTGGCTTGGCCAGCCTGATTATGAAAGATGCTGCGTGGGTGATAAATGGTCGTTGTCAGCGGTCTAAACCCCCTTGACTGTTGCACTTTCAAAGCGAAGTGGAGTCAGGATGACTCCCCGGTCTTTCAACCCCCTCGTTAACCAAAGTTAACCCCTTTCGCTGGGGGAGATTAGCTCTCTGTTAGCTTCATCCCCCTCGAGCGCTGACAAGGGCCGTGGACCGGAGCCAATGCCAAAAAGGCAACACACAAATCTAATAGATCCCGATTGAGATTTAATTATTTCACTTAATTTTCTGGCTGACTTCGTGCTGCCTCACAAGTTAATGAAGCGAATAAATTTCTTGGCAATTATTCTGCGGACTGTTTTAATTGACCGCAAGATGCCCCGTCTCGGAATCGGACTCAGACTCCGACTCCCTGACTGAGCTGGCCGGGGCAATCAAAGGGATAAGACGTCGAAGGCCGCAGCAGGAGCTGGCTAATTAACTAATTGGCAAGTCATTAACTTATAAGCCAGAGGGATTCCTGCTCCTATTTCGGCTTGAGTATCAGCTAAAGACTCAACCTGCAATTTGTGGCTGTCTCTATTGTTGGCTGACTTTTTAAGGTAAACCTGGAGTCATACCTCCTCCGCCGACCTTGTTTATGATGAGTGATTGTTATGAGTTGTCAAAAAGGCATGTGTGTCTGGGGCTCTCCGAGTTAAGCAGGAAATCCAGCAGGATCTGCGAGAGTATGCCGCGTCAACATATGCAAATAGACTTGTCTGAAGGTGGCCAGCGGGATATATGTGCATATATTCCACCCTCGCAGAGATATATGTATATTTCTGAGGAGTGCGAGGTACGAGGTACGAGGCTGTCGACACCGCCCCTTGATAACAATCAACCCTATACGTCAGCGGCGGCTTCGGCGGAGTTTACTTTAATGTTTTGACAGTAAAATAAACATATCCAAGTGGATGGCAAAAGGTGGGTGGTTTTTTGGTGCGCATGCACGTGGTACTCGTAGTACACACATGTTAATTCCGCAGCAGAGGGGTCCAAGCACATAGATGTCAAATATAATTCATCATCCTGCTACGGGGGGGAAACATCAAAGCCAGCCTCGGCAAGGACCCTGCACCAAGGACACACAGGAGGACAACCGGCATAAGCAAACACAAAGTCGCCAACAGCATCATTATCATCAGGCGGGCGAGTGTTTTTGTCCAGTCAAGTGAACCAAGTCAAAGTCCTGAGCACAGTCTGGCTGCCCAGAGTGTTGAATGGAAACTAAAGCTGAGAAAGGACACTGAGATAAATTATTAGAAGGAGAGAACTATTCATTCTGGGATTACTTGACCATAAGAAAGTGGGGTATTCATATACAATTTTAGAGAACTAGAGGTATTGAGAGAGAGTTTTCTTTTCTACAAGCACCACATCCTTGATAAACTTGTTAATATAATAAAGTAAATATCTTCTAAAAGCAAATTTCCTAATAAATAAAATAAATTAAATTCTATGACCCTTTTTGTTCTATATCATATTTTTCCCAAGTGCAAAAAAGTTATTTCTAAACTTCTATACAGCCATCGCACTAGCAAGTACCAGATAAAAACAGGACTTTTTCCAATTGCCCAACTTAGTTAGGGCCTGTTTTTGGGGCAAGGTTTACCGCAGGGCAAAGAGCGGCACTTAGGTCGAAGGATTCGCACGACGTCCTTTTAAATAATTAATGTCAATTAAGGGACGAATCTAACTTTGGCCATCAGTTGGAGTGAAGGACTATAGCACCGCTCTCTTACCTGTTTCGGGCTAACGGAATTGCCTGATGCCTGGCTGTCTGTCATAAATATTTTATAACATCAATTACCAAGCACTTAACTTTCATGAATTTAATACGAAAGCTGCTGTTTTCAGCTCCTGCTGCCGTTTCCGAAGGCAGACACTCATTTATCTTGTGTGCCAATGGCGGGCAATCAACACTCCACTCCACGTCAATTTTTTTGCTGGTCCAAGACAAGTGTAAGCCGGCACAAAGAACACACATCTGCACACATATGCTTATAGTGTGTGGCTATCGAGTCCTGGTCCCGGTCCAGGATCGGCCACCCCAAAAGGGAAAAAACAGTTGCCGTGATTTACTTCCCCTTTGGTGCAAGAAATCCCGAATAAAATAAAATTAAATACGCATCAGGAGCACAAGTGCTCGAGTCTCCAGGCCCGCGGCCAGGTCGTGAGTCGAGCCCCTCGTCTGGCTGATAAAAACAATATCAATAGCCCCCGGGAAACACACCCCCTCGCAGGCCGAGGACGAGCGTCTGGCCCAAGATCTGGAGGCAGTCGCCGTCCTAAGCCCGAGTCTCACTGTATCGGATGAAGGCGGCGCGTGCCGGTGACGCACAATTCCCCCATTGATATTCATGGTCGATTTTCGGGCCGATATACTCCCTTCCCGTGCCCCGTTCCCAGGCGAAAGCGGAAAACAAAACGGTGCCCACATAAATAAATAAAATTTATGGCAGCTAGCATCGGTGAGCCGTCCCAATTGGATTTCAGATTCCGGATTTCGGGGCACTTGTCCATGTATACATATATAGTGGGGGCTTTGATATGCCCGATTATTTCTATTTGATTGTTTGATTAGATCGGAGGGGGCAGCAATCCGGTGAAATGTGGCTAAAATAACAGGCCGCTTAGTGGCATATGTTGACTAAGTTAGTCCCTTGTCTGTGCAAGTGATGAATTCGATTGGAGAGACACCAATACAAATATGGCGAGGAAAATAAAGGGTTTTGAGAGGAAAATTATTTTATATATGCTTAAAATAAATATAATAAATATATAAATATTTCATTTAATATTTCTTATATTATTTGTTTAATATTTTGTTATAATTATGCCTTGATATACTTCAACTTCGTATAAAAATAATCCCTGAAATATTAGATCCTTCCGAATACAGATGTTTCAATCTAGAATCATTAATATTCTTTCCAATTCGAATGGCTTTTTTCTACTCATTTCGGCTGCTATTAATTTCAATTAAATGGACAAAGCAAAACAAACCCCCTGGACGGAGATACCCTTGAACTCGTATTTAACTAATCTGGCTACAAGGACACACCCCCGCGGTGAAGGATTGATTTCCTCTCTTCACTGGCTACACTCCAAGTCTGAGGGGCTCTAAAGTCTCGGTTTATCTAAATGCTGCATTGTACTGCTAAAGTGTCCCCTGAGATTTTCCGAGGCGTTGAAGCGTGCCACCCCGGTTTTCGGGCCAAACAAAATGCAGTGGTTTCCGGTCCGCCAGCGACCCCAGGAACACTCTGGCTCCCTGGCTCCTGGTGGGAGTTAATTCGCCAAAGTCAGTAACCTCATCAGGCAAACGGCTAAGCGTCTGTCTGAAGGTCTGAAAGTCTACTTGCTGCCGGGGTGTCGAGTCAACCTCGTCGTCGTCTACTCTGCTCTGCCGCCGCCACATTAAATTCACGCCAAACGACGTGAGGCGCATATGTTTATGAGTCTCGTCGAGATTGAAAGCAGGCAATGGAGCCGGGGGGTGGAGTGGAATGCCCATGGTTAACCGAAAAACGAAGCAGGACAGGACGCTCCGTGCATAAAAGCCTCTTGGTCACCGCCTGCTCTGGCTCTGGCTCCTGCTCCTGCTCCTGCTCCGAGCTCGGCTTTCTCTCCTCGCCGCACGCTGCCTGCTAATGGATTTCGTGGCACTGCCAATTGAAGGGTTAGGGCTGCGGGAGGAATCCTCTCCTGCCTCGCAGCATGCTTTCAATTTACTTCCACTTCCACGGCTACGGCCACTTCCACTTCTCATTCCTATTTTGCCCATAGAGGACCACCTCTTCCTCCACCAAAACGCCGGGCTCTGTTATTGTTGTTGCTGTGACTTACGCACCGTGAATGAATGCCAAGGGCGCCGGAGGTGGGCCAGTGCCAGGGGGATGCCCCAGGACTATACAGGAAGAAATTTGGAACTTAAATTTGGGGAAAAAATTTTAAAATATTAAATATTCTGATTAAGATGAGAAATAGTTTTACAGACAGCGTTAGGATAACAAAAAATATATAATATAAATAAAAGTTTAACTGTGCCATCAAAGGTTACAATAATTTTAAATTTTAGGGAAAACTAATTAAAAATATAATATTTTATTAAATAAGTAAGTAAACAAATAACTCTTTGTGATGAGGTATTTTTATTATGCTTTATAAAATCACTCCTTGAAATCAACGTTTTTTTTTATTTGACTCACAAAATTAAGTGTCGCTGAATAATAATAAAACAATCAAATTTAATTCGAATTTATCTATAAATTAAATTTGAAAAATTAAATTAATCTATTTATTACATTTTAGAACTATAATTATACATATTTTTATAATTTATGCCTATTTTGTTTACTTTAATATAAAACCTTCAAATTTCTTAAGCACGTAACTGTCTTAACATATTGTACAAATAAATAAAAACATTATTCTTATTTGTCTGTAAATTAATTTCACAAAATATATTTTTTAATTCCCATTTTAAATCACCTATTTTTCTCTCAGTGCACTGGCTGGATTTCGTTGCACGCGACTTTCACACTAACGTAATAAAGAGCTCAGCGACACTCAAATTGAATACGTCTCATGGTGCGAATGCCGTAATGATTTTCTATGTGGAACTCGATGCAGATAATGGGGGCGACCTGGCAGCCGCCACCCCAACCATCCTTCGGTCCACCCCAAAATCCACTCCCCTCGCAGGAAAGTGGAGAGGGAAGTGAAGGAGGCGAAGGCCACCCTCAGGCAGCGTCTGCGGGCTGGGCGTTTTTGTTTTTGTTTTTGTTTGCCTGGTGATAGAAATTAACCCCTCAATTGAGGTTGAATTTAATTTGGCGCAAAATGGCAAGGGGGTGTGTTCCATCCTGTGATGTGTGTGTGCTTTCCGGCGGCTGCTCACTTCGCCGCCGTTGAAAGTAATATCGCTGTTAACGCTAAAGGGCCATTGTCAAATTGTCTCTTATTAATTATGATGATGCGTCGTGTGCCGCCGCTCGGGCCGAGAAAAGGGGTGGTGGTGGTGGTGTGATGGTGTGTGGAATGCAAATTTCTGGGACCGATTCCTGGCACTGGCGTCTTTAACGTAATTTATTGCCCGCTGCTCACGGCCAGGCTTACAGCCACGGGGCACAGTGAAATGTTAAGGCTGGCCGGGGTGCTGCTGCTGCTCCTTTGGAATCCTTCTTCTGCCTTTTGGCTTCCGGGGGAGGGATGAGCGTGTGGAGCCCGGAGATAAGGTGGCCCTCGGCTCCGGGTGAATTGATTTGGGACGAAACTATGCACGGCACCCATGCAAAGTTTGCTTAATTTAGCCCAGACAATGGGGCTCTGAGGAACAATGGCGCTGAATGCCATCATCCCATCATCATGGGGCCAGGCGGGCACACACTCTTGTGGTGACCATACATACCCCCAGATGACTTTTGGGGGTCCTTCGAAATGCAATTCGACAGCTTAAACTCCCGGGGGAATTTCGAATTAAGCTGGCTAAATATTTCTGAGCCAGAAAAGAGTTAAAACGGCAGGACTGGGGGTTAAATTCCTTTTTTACTGTATGAGGGATCTTAAAGTCCTTAAAATATGAGAGACTTCTTTAAGGGTTTATCTCTTAGCGAAAAGGTTCTTAAAATTATGAGAGAATTTTGTAAGGGTTTTGACCATAAAGGTTTTTGCTTTGGAATATTTACAAGACTTTTAAAACTTAAAGTCATAAAGTGCAATAAATTTATAACTTTAAGAAGCTTTAAGCTGTTTTAATTTAATATTTTTTGCTATACTTAGATCTGATTTCAGAGAAATTGGTAAGCTTTTTATAAATTTTGAAATTTATTTGAAAATATTTAAAGTCTTAGAGAGAAAGATTATTTTAAAGCCCAGACAATTATTTCCTCACAATCTCCTTAGTACTTCAACCTTTCATGTCTTACAAATCCTTTTTAATTGGCCATTCACTTTTGTGAATTATCACCAACTGGCTCAAGAAACTATTTAAGACAACAGCAAAAAAAAATACAAAAAAAAAGAAGGAACAGCCAGTGGACACCTCAGGTGTGGCGGGATGGCACTTCTCCCTCTCCGGCGCTTACTGACCCCCAAAGTGCCAACAATTTATGGAGTCGCAGCAAGTCGCCTAGCGCCCGCTGATCGCGTCTTGCGAATCGCGTTCCATTCACTGGCGATATTTCACTGCTTTATTAAGTTAATTTCATATATCACAACTGCAGGCGCCAGTCGCCCGTCCCCGTCCGGGCCAAGCCCCCTTTTGGGAAGGCTCCTCTTGACCAGGATGGACTGTGGTGCGCAGCTTGAGCTCGTTACTTTGATGCATTTGGGGCGCGCGTTTATTTGTGGACGCCACCAGAACAACAGCGGGACACTGCACTTGGAGAAAATTATAGTTACTCTAGTATGAAGGGTGTAAATTCAGGAAATGTGGTGAGTTTACTGGGGAGTTAAAGGGGAGTTACTTAAAGGGTATTTCTTTAAAAAATATAACTTCAAAGACTAGTTTGAGTACTAGGTATTTAAGTATTTTTATACATTATTTTATGAAGAATATATATATGTTATACCAAGAAAAAAGACCCTACTCTATTTAATTTTCTTGTTGTGCACTTCTTAATACCCTGACTTGTTTCGATCGCTAGTAACCAGTATCTCAAGACTCGATTAAGATAGCTCATCGAATCGTCGGCCTGAACAATGCCCAAATTGGCAACATCACTCAATTGATTGGCGCGATTTCCCACTCCCCCGGACTTTCCCCAACCCGCGAGACCTAAAAGTCGACTGTTTTTTATGCCGGCGACCGCCCATTAGCCACATGCGCGCCTGCGTGACACAACGGCATCAATCAAAGTTTCACCCGTTCCCATGACATATTCCGTACATTTGGCATGTGTGTGTGGGTGGGTGGCTTCGGATCGGGGATTGGGAATGGAATAGGAGTGGGCATAGGTTTCGTGGGGTCGGAGGTGCCACCTCCCATAGGCGTGTATTGGGTATTCCGGGTGCCGGCTGCCGGCTGCGCGTAAAAGACATTTTGACAAATTCAAGTAGCGCCATCTACACTCGACTTTAATAGCTTTTATACTGCTTGTCACGATATTTCATCAGTCAGCCCAGACCACGGCCCAGAAGGAACGAGAATAAATGGATTGACACACATGGCACTGGCAGTGGTAGGAAGCCTAGAGGAAGCGCGAATTTTATTCGATGTTATTTCCATTTGAAAATGAGTTATTGACACATGTAGCCACCCCCGAAAAAAATGGGGGACAGAACGCAACCGCAGGACCAGCTCCCGATCCCCGTTCCCCGTTTCCCGCTCCCCCAGATTCGTAAATATTACGGAACATTGCGTGGGAGCGACCAAAGGCAAAGAGCGCGCATAAATTTCGGGCTGCCAAAAACCGGGGGAAGCCCCCTTGTTACAGCCTTGCGCTCCGCTCGTTCAGATTGCGATTTGCTTGCTTTCTTTCTCCGATTTGATTTATTTTATTTGCTTTGTGCGGCGCCGCAAGTGCTTCGCCCAATGGTTTATTAATATCGTAGGCGTTGCTAGTAACGTGCCGCTTTTGTTTGCCGAAGTGATTCGCCAGCCGGATACGTACATAGCTCGCACTCGTAACTATATTATATTCCCACAACGGGGCGAGAGCGGTTAATCAAATATCCCTCATTATGGTCGTTATAACACGGGACCAAGTAGTGGGGGAGTTGGCTTTCCTTGGAATAGTTTACCTTATAATTTGGAGATTTAAATGAGGGGAGAGGGTGTATCTCATTTGGAAATAATAAGGGGTTAAAATATGATGACTCTGTATAATGAATTGTTTGTTAATACAGCTTGTAAAATATAGAAAAAATTGTGTGACTAATATAAAACAGTTGTAAAATATATTGGGCGGGTTTATTCAAGCAAATATATTTGCAGCTACTTAAATTCAAATATAGTCATTTATATATATTTTAAATTGTTTAACTTTTAAGACAAATTAAAATTTATAAAACATAACCAGATCATAACATCAATAAAATTTTCTTAAAATTAAAACTTATGTAAAATTTTAACAAATTAAAATTTTTGAAAAATTATGTAACATTATTAATAAATTAAAATTTTAACGCTAAACCGGAATATATACGCCTTTTAGAAAGAATTATAGTTTTAGTCAGGAGACACCTTTACAAAACCTTAAATAAGCGCATTTTTGGGAGACTCTATAGAGACTTTAAATAGATTTTTATACATTTTTTTATGTTTTACTTTTTTACAAAGTATATAAAATTTAATTAACATAGATCATCCAACTTAATATCAATAAAACGTTAAGTAAAACGGAGGGATAATCACTTGTTTTTATGACAAGAAAGTTTAACTAAGCCAAACAAATTCATTTCAATAATTTATAAACCCCTAGAAGCCGAATATAAATGTTTTCTCTTTTTAAATAGATTTGTTTTTATTAATAATATACAAATTTTAATCCAGAAGCACCTGCCATACTAAATTATCTCAGTAAATTTTAAGTTATTAAACCTTCAGTTATTTACCTAAATGTTGTCCCTTAAAGGTCGCTGCTGCACTTCCCCGATTCAATGTATTTATATCCTGGCTGTATGTGGCAAGACACCACAACTAACATATAGTTAGATGACTGATTGATGAAGTAGATGAACGAACGAGCGGACGGACGGACGGACAAGTGATGAAGCGAATTGCGTACGTGTGAGTGTGTGTGCGCCGCATTAGATATTCATACGCACCGTGGTCCGCAGCTGGATGGGGATACAAGGAGGTATGGATACCCGCACCCGGAGAGACGAGACGAATGTCCTGGGGCCGCCCAGGCGCTGTTGCTGTCTGATAAATCACATATTTTCGCTGATCAAATCAATCTAATTGACATCACTCAAAATGATGGCGGAAAAGTTTCCACATTCATTTTCGCATTCGAACCAAACGAAAAAAAAAAAAATAGCAGAAAAAGAAGCGAATAAATGAGTTCCACCCCCGCAGAACGCCCCGGGCTCTGTTTTGGTTTAATGGTGGCTCTGTTTTGCTCTTGTGGTGCGTACCCATTCCCCACTTGCCATCCGCCATACACATGGTTACCCCCAGTCCCAATTTCCACACCCACTCCCGCTCCCTGTTGCCTATGCGGTAAGGCAGCGTGATTTATTTTCATTCCGATGGCAACGCCACCCAAATTCGACGCTCCGTCATCCTGACATTCGAATTGAAATGCAAATTCTGACGAATGTGCGCTGGTTTGGCGCACATGCCTGGATCCGTATCCGGATGGGAGTACGACCACGGAGGAGGAGCTGGAGCAGGAGCAGGAGCGGCGGATTGACTGACGAATGACTCCCGGCGACAGTAGGCGGTAAATGAGCGAGCTATCCATGTGTGTTACTTTCAGGACGCAGGATACACACACAGATACGCACACACACTCATGGGTATAATCAAAGCCATCCACATAGATATGGATTGGGATTGGGATTCAGGATTTGGATTCAGGTTCCGATTCAGATTCGTGGTGTGGCGTACCTTCGCATGTGCGTACCACTTCATGCATCCCACGCCATTTGATTTGAATAGCAGGGAATGGCATCTCATTTACTCTCTCGCATCATTATTTTTGATCCGAATACCTAAGATGCTCGAGGACTGAATCCGGCTGCGAGGCCGTGTCCAATCGATTACCGGAGTGTGCTTTAGCAGAAGCCGGAATCACTCCTTATTGATTCAAGTGCACTTTTTAGTCGAGGTATTTGAGTACTTTAATTTAAATCCTTTTGAGGAATGTTTGAAATGTCTTAAATTTTAATATAAATACTATTTAAGATATATTACAGGATAAAACACATATTGAATGAGAAGCTATATATATATTGCACAACCAGCAGTAGGTATTTGAATAATCAATTTTAAAATAGACTCTTTGATATAAAATATAACTATGTATTCTCAAGTAAAATTTTAAACTGGTTTAAAAGAAAGAATTTAAAATCATTTTAACAGTGCTTCTCTTAAAACCTTAAATTTTCTAACCCTAACTTGATATAGAGTCCACGTTTTTGGCCACACATATTAATGCACAAAACCTAGACTGTGCCATGTGCTACAGACTGCTATATAACCATACCCGTACTCCTACCCCTACAGCATATATATATGGTAAATACTCACCCCCACGAGCCTCTCCAGTCACAGGATCCAAGCTCCGCTTCTAATGAAAGCTGCCGGTTTCGTCAGTTAATTCAACATCTGCAAAGTGCATGCATGTACATATTTTTAAAACAATGTCTGTTACCAGAGGAGGCCTACTTAAAGCGGGCATCATCAGCCGCAGGAGCAGCAGGAGCAGGACCAGGAGCTGCAGCAGGAGGAGCAGGAGCTTCTTCCCGTCGTCCATCAGCCAGGACGTATGTAGTACGTGGTGTCGGCCAGCATGTAAATGCTGCTTACAGGCCCAGACAATATTAACAATTCCCCGCAACTTGGCCGACACTGTACTCGAGGTGGTCCTGTGTGTGTCCGTGTGTGTGTTGGCGGACATTATATGCACATAAAGTGCTCTCCTCCGTCCGTTGTCCCCCTCGTCCTTTTGCTGCCTTCACGACACACTCGGTTGCCATGTTTGTGTTTTTGTACCCGCGCCATAGTCGTCGCTGCTCCTTGGCCACGTTAACAACTGTATCCCCTTGTGGGCGCTCTCGTTTGATGTTGCCGAGGATGTCCTTCGTGCCCTGTAGGAAATGCTGCCTGGCCGTGTCCTGGCATCCTCCTGAAATTATGCCACAATATTTTTCAATTCTTAAGCGAAATTCTAGTATGTTTCTAGGGAGAGGATTAATAAGCGAAGGGGTGATGGAATTTTGTTTCAGTTAAGCTGTTTTTATAGAGAAATAATTAATAAATTGGAAGAAAGTAATTAATTCAAGTAAGCTTTTTATTATTATTTATTTCTTTTCACTTAGACTGAATAGAAATTTGGGATTGCTATCCTTAGTCTAAAGATCAACTGCAAAATAGATTAAAAATCCCAGCTTAAGCTCTAAAAATTCATTAAAAACCAGGACTCCTCCTCTGCCTAGTTTATTCCACATATGGAAAATCCTGTGTACCTAACACTCGTGTGGAATGAGGACCAACTAGTGATGGTGTGTGTGTGAATGTGTGTTGTTCTTGGACTGCCACCGTCAGTGACGTTGTCGTTGGCGTTGTTGTTGTCAGTGTCGGTCTCGGTCTCGGCGGTCCAGTCGCAGTCGCCGGCAAAGTTGTTCAAGTGGCAGCTTAATTCGCATAAAATGAAAACACGCTGTCTACATTGTTCCTACAACTTTTGGAGTTTTTTATGGCACTTAAAATGGCTGCTAGACAAAGGCTTAACAAACGGCCACTGCAGGATCTTTATTACGTCTGCGCTGGCGTGTGTGTTCTCCTTTGGTTTCTGGCCACCTCCAAGACAATAATGGTGTAGCCAACAGGCTTATTAAAGCTGCCTGGCCAACTATTGAAAAATTCAATCATAGCTTCCAAAGAGAGAGAGGAAAATCCACACACTGCGCTTATATAGCCAGGGATTGCGGCTGATTCGCTACGTGGATGTGAATATGACCTGTTTAAAAAAGTGTCGCCACCCAACGGCGGCAAACACCACTGGCCAAAAATCAATAAATGCAAATTCATTTTTATTGTTAACATTTAAATAAAAGGTTGGTCTTCATGGCCAGCATACAATGTAAAAAGCCCGGGAATGCCACCTCCGATAAACCAACGTCAATGAAAGCACTCACAATTTTTTATAAACTCCCTGTTCTTCATCCGCAAGCGCCAGACCTTTGCGGGCCCAGCTCCCTCTATGCTTTCCTCATCGTTTTGGCCCTGTTTCACCCTGTCCACCTGGCCAAAAAGGACATCAGGCAACAGAGTGTTAAGCTGCAAGTCCGCAAATAATCGAATATACCTGTGAATCTCATTTTTAAAGCGTCAAATTTAATGGAATTTTAAAGGTAATTTTCCGGTTAAGTAAAGTTTTATTAAATGATTGATTTAAATAATATTGTATACAGGAAAACCTTAAGAAATATGTATGTTTTAACTTTAAGTTTTCATTATTAAAATATTATTTCCTACTGAAATGCCCATTCAACTTATAAAGAGTAACTTAGCTAATGAATTATCACCCCTGTGGGCCTCAACTAGGGATGATAATAAAGACATTATATAAGAATTTTTGTAGAAAACATTTCATTTACTTCCTGCCATTGGAGGCTGGTATTTTTTAATAACAGCCAAGGGGTTGCCGGTGCCTCTGGCGGTGCTTTTCCTACAAAAAGCGTGCCAAGCGAATGAACAGCTTAATCGCCAGCACGAACGCTAAACACACTCTGTAGCGGTGGCTCCCGTTAAAAGCGACCACTAAAAACAATAAACTAAACTCGTTTTCCGGCTGATCGTTGGTCTTTTCATAGCTGGACGGTTTTGGTAAGAGTCTTAACAGGTAAATAAGTGAATTTTAAGGAACTAAAAGGGAGTAATTAGCTTTTTAGGTATAGTATTTGCTTGCTAAACAATAAATGTATTTTCAGACAACTGATAGTTATTTTAAGATAGAAAGTATGTTCACATATTTAACAAAATTATT
>JAEIIL010003390.1:0-10248 GCA_018905715.1 Drosophila lini | reverse complement strand
AATAGCTGCAACATTAATAACAAACTTGACAATATATTTTATGTGAAAATTAAAATATACCCTACAAACAGATTACGATTTTTTTTTTAAATAAAAAAATAATACATTTTCCCGCTTAATATGTTAATATGAAAGCAATGATATCAAAGCAATTCCTGAATATTTATTAGAATTTTCAATGTTTTAATTTCATGAATTTCATTCCATTTAAAGGCTTAGCCTAATTAATAACCAGATCAAAGGCTATTTAATTTTTTAATTGAAGTGAATAAATTTTAAAGAGATTACCTCAGCCATTAATCAAATGCCAAAATAAGACTTTTACAGTAACTCACAAATTATTATTTATTATAAAGCGCATATTAAGAAATATTACGTTTAGCTAGCAAATGGGATTAGGCCCAAAGCTTTTATATACTTATAATAGCTCGGTGTAAATTGGGCAACACTTTAAGCTGAACACAATTTAAATTGGGCCAACGTTAAACGAAGAGGGGAGTAAAGGGAGCTGCGGGCAAACTGCTTTGTGATTTATAGAGCAAAACAAATATAATTAAATAAATCCTCGAATAAATACACAGCGCAGTACAGGACACAACACACAACACAACACGACACACACAGACTGTGGCGCAGCCAAGTGATTTCTTTTTTGTCGCTCGCTTTGCTGGCAACAAGTAAAAATAATTAATTATAGATAAATGTGTGCGACGCGTGTGAGATAAATTGCCAAAGCAACGCAGCAACACGGAAATACAGCAACAGCAACAGCAACAGCAACAACGGCTAAAATAACAGGCCATCGCCATCCTGACGCTGTAATAAATGACTGTGCCGCAAAATGAGCTTTTAGTTTAATTAATCAAATGAATAATAATCACCACTAAATAGTTGAGGCTAAAGTGCATAAATAAATGGCGGACTAACGCCGATGCATGGCCCAGTGAGCGCAGGAGTGCAAGGACGCAGAGGAGCACAAGGACGCCTAGGTGCAGGTGGAGGAGCAGTAGGAGCAGGAGTCGGAGCAGCAGCACGACAAGGAGGAAAAAGAGGAGGAGAGGGAGAAGGAGGAGGAGGAGGGGGAGCAGGTACAGGACAACGACCACGTCGCCGCCGCCGCTGTGATTCATTCTGGCCGCCCAACAAGGCAACAGCATCGAGCGCGGCGATCACAGCGGCGATCACAGCGGCAGTCACAGTGCGGTCGGCGGAGCACCGACAGCTGTTGCCAGTGGGGGACACCACCAGCTCGTCAAGGGAGCTGGAGGCAACGGGGGAGGAGGAGGAGCTAACGGAAGCGGAGCCGGCAGCGGCAGCGGAAACGGAAGTTCTGGCGGGCTACCGGGCGACTGCAGCAGCGACGGCGATCCCAAAAAGTCCTTCTCGCTGCACTGCTGTTGCGTGATCGTCGACATCACACCCGTGGCGCATCCAGGAGGACGCCTGACATCTGCAACAACGGCCTCGGGAAGGGATGCGGGTGGAGCCGCCGCTGGCGGAGGCGGAGGCGGCGGTGGATTGGGCCTGGGCCTGGGCGAGAATGTCTCCCAATTGGCCAGCCAACTATTCCGCTTTGGCAGCAAAAAGCGTCCCGGTGTCTGCATCTGCAATGCCCAATGCCGGCTGCAATCCCTGGGAGAAGCAGCAGCCGACGGTAGCCTGGTGGGACCCACCATTAAGACCCATCACGGCAGCCTGGATCGTCTGCTGCAGAAGGGATCAGGAGCCACAAGTGGTGAGCGCTCGATAAGCTGGGTAGTAGATGGCGGAGCAGCCGGCTCTGGAGCCCTGCTAAACGCCTCCTCCGACGAGAGCGATGACAAGAAGAAGGCGAGGCTAGAGGAGGCGCCTCCGCCGCCACGCCCGCCTTCCAGGACCCATGGGAAGCCCACGGTCAAGGAGGAGTTCGATCGAGGCGTGGAGGTGGAGAAGTTCTATCACCAAATCAATGGGGACATTTTCGAGATCACGCGTCGCGTGCGAGCCAGGGACGAGGAGACCATGGAGCAGAAATGCATTCGCAGAAAGGGATCCGTCCGGCTTACGGAACCCCCGGGTGCCCATCCCCATGTTCGGATCGAGCAGCGTCCACAGCTGCCGCCGCGTCGCCAAAAGAGCGCCGAGGAAGTGGCCACCATGCCCAAGAGTGCCCTGCGCCAAGCGCCCGAGCAGCTGGAGTGGTTCGACCGGAGGGCACAGCAGCGTCACTCAGCCCGCTCGGCCGAAGGAGGCCAGGTGCGGGACGAGACCATGGAGTGGCTGAAGCTGCAGAAAACGTCCAGTCCCTCGCAGCCGGTGCGCACATCCTCGGGTCCCAGCGAGATCACAGTGCTCAAGGACGAGCTGCCCGACTGGCTGCTGGATCATCTGCCGCGCAAAAAGGAGCGGGACAGAGATCGGGAACGCCTCCCCTCGGATGCGGGCAAGGGAGTGGGCTCCTCTGCCTATGCCAAGGCTCTGTCGGAGCTGCTCAAGAAGCCGCTGTCCCGTCAGAGCTCTGGACCCTGCGAGTTCTCGCTGCTCAAGACGGACATTGTGGAGTGGCTTACCAAGATGCAGGTGAGCGGCGGCGGCACAGAACGCGGCAAGACCCGGCGGTCGCATCATCGCCGCAACGGCAGCGGAGGCGATGCCCAGCCGCGTTCCAACTCCCAGGAGGATGCCCAGGATCATGGCCAGCCCAAGGCCATGGGCCATCGCAAGCGTCACTCTCTGGGACACAGTGGAGCCGCCAGCGAGGAGGAGCAGCAGCAGCTCACTTCCGACTGGATAGCCTATCCCCTGCACAAGCTTCAGTCTTTGGGCAAGCAGCCGCCTCCTCCTCCTACTTCCATTCCCAGTGGCTATGCAGTGCCCAGTGCCCTCTCGCACACCCCACAATGCCAGCGGCGGGATGAGCGCTCCCGGGAACGAAGGCTACGTCACTCGGCCAGCGAGGTGGTGGGCAGCGGTGTCGGCACAGCCTCCAACGCCCACCTGGAGCGACTGTACGCAAAGCCGCACAAGGAAAGGTATCAGTATGTGCCCAAGACCAGCAAGGAGGCTGGAGGAGGAGGAGGAGGCGTGAAGAAGGAGCGTTCGCGTCGCCACCAGACCCAGAGATCCGCCACGGTCTCCGACATGTCCGCCCAGCGATCCGGTGGCCACAAGCGCAAGTCCTCGAGTGCAGAACGAGCGCCCAGGTCCCCGTCGCCGGGCCCCTGCACGGATCCCGACTGTCCACTGCTGCCCATCTGCACGGATCCGCATTGCAGGTACCAGGAGTGCCAGGCGCGCCAATGCCTGACCTCATCGGTGAGCTCGGTGAACCTGGCGCGGCACCAGCAGCTGGCCCAGGTCCAACTGCATGCCGTGCCCATGGGCATGGGCTCCGATGTGCCAACGACACCCTCCACAACGGCCACGCCACCTCCGCCGCCTGCTTCTGCGGGAGGAGCCGGAGTAGGAGGAGGAGGAATCCTGGGTACGGAGCGCCGCCTGGTCATCTGCCACGACTGCCGGTCGTGTGCGCCACTCCTCAGCTGCCGGAATCGCAAATGCCTCAACGCAGCCAAGTGCAACTCACTGCCTCGCTGCGCCGCCGACTTCAACCGGCTGCGCACCCAGCTGGCCCAGCCTCCAACGACTCTGGACGATATTGAGCCGGCGCCGCTGGACTTGGATCTGGAGATGCAGCCACTGCCCTCGCCCCCGCGTCCGCATCCGTACCAGCATCAGCACCAGCATCACCACTACCGCAGCAACTCGCAGCCAAACACACTGCAGCGTGGTGACTCCGCCAGCTCTGGCGGAGGAACTGGCTCTGGAGGTGGGGGAGGCCTGCAAATGGGAGGCGGAAATCTGGCCTGGCTGGAGCCCACGACCACGCTAGTGCAACCACTGCCCGCCTATGTGCATCACTCGAACGGGAAGCTGATGAAGTCCGCATCGGCTGCCTCGCTCAACTCGCGCCGGAGACGCCACAAAACCGTACACTTTGGCGAGAATCTGCTACGGGAGGTGTGCCAAAACCGAAAGCTAATCAAGACGGAGACGCAGGTGCCCTCCGGCTCGGCACCGATGAAGGCCAACATCCAGATGCTGTACAACTTTGTGGAGGGTGTGCTCAGTGCCTGGGTGGACGACGATGAGGACCAGGTGCGCTCTGGTGCCGAATCGGAGCCGGAGCACGGGGTGGTGCCCATGCAACCGATCCATAGATGCAACCGCCTGCGCTACCAGTGCATCCGTCGAGTGGTCGAGGAGGCGGCCGACCTTCAGGGTACCCTGAAGCTGGGCAACTCCCGGTATCGCCATCGCCATTGGCGGAGCACCGCCAAGCAGTGCAACGAAATGTTCCTTCGCAAGGTAGGATTCAAAGGATATTTTTGGGTTTTATTTATGGGGGAATTATATATTTTGGGAAATTCTGAAATTGTTTATGGGAAATTGGAATATATAAAAATATATCTCGATTTCTGGATTGTTTTGTAATGTAAACAACAGGAAAGGTATTTATTTCAATTTAACTTAATCTTCGAAAAGTAGTATTAAAGAAATCACTAAGATTCTAGATTGACTTGGCTGTAGATGATGATCAGGAATGCCTTACTTTGAAATCAGGAAATAATTTAATATGTTAGAAATGCATTTATTTGGTAAAAGAAGGGAAAAAAGTCTTTAAATGAGCAAAAAGTTGCCAAAATTTCATGAAAAATTTCATTACAAATATTTGCGACTTAAAAAATAGCTTATTAATTAACTTTATAACCAATTCCAAATGGTATTAAGCACATTAACTTCACTTTACAACAAAAACAAAAGCCCTAGCTCTCCAAATACAAGTCCAAATATCACAATTCCAAGGATGAAACCATTTTTGTATTATCGCTGCATTCTCTTAAGCAAATAAAAAAAGGACACCAATCCCGGCTGCTCATTTAGCACACACATTATTTGTAATCCCAGGGCTTTGCTGGGAGTGCCTCATACTCTATCCTAATCGCCGGCACTGGATACACTTGTTCCTCGGCATGCTTTGAACTTTTGCTTTCCCGTTCGGGAAATGAATGAAAATCGCGTGAGAAAATGTCGCCGTGGAGGAGAGTGTCCTGGGGTGTGGGGCATGGGGAAATGCCTCCAGTTAAGTGTATTGTCTGTCTGGTACAAATTCATTTTGGGCCTTCGCCGCCGTTAACAAAACGTTGATCAAAGCCAAAAGCATCCTTTTCACGCTCGAGCAGATGCTTGGCCTGGGCTTGGCTGGGCTCCTTTTCTGGCTCCGTTTTCCACAAAGGAGCAATAAATTAGAGCATTAGCCCCCGAACGAACCGTTGGTGCCAGCCGAGAAAAGCTCTTAACACACACACACACACACAGAGACAAAGAGTGGGGGGAAAATCAAGAAAGGGAGCTGGTACTTGTATTTAGTTTTTCGGTAATGAATGGCATTGATTGCAATACGCATGAATCAAACGGCTTCAAAGTGATAAAAGGCCATTTGTCCGTAAAAGCCGAATGGAAAAGTGGCAAAGGCGTCTCGTGGGCGTGGCTTGGGAGTGCAAAACCATTGCAGATGGCAAACTAAAATAGGTAGATAAAGCAGTAACAACGCCAGGACTCGCACATAGTATCTTCCTGTTTACTTTTGCCTGCCCTCCATGTAGCTTCGTTCGGTTAACTTAACAGGCAAATAAATACATTGGTCAAGAGTTTTACGTGTGCCAGTATACATATGTGCTGGTGCTTGAAACGAGAAGGATATGCAAGGATACTCTGCTCGTTGAGAGAAAAAGTATATGTAAAGTGTGTATATATTCAAATGAGTGAGCTTAGCTGGCTTAGCAACTGAATGGAACTGCATATTAATTAATGGCCAGATCAGCGGCCATAGAGATAGGCTTTCAGTGAAAGAAGGGCGAAACCAAAATGGGATTTGAGGATTTCAGGATTTCAGGATTAAAGGTGCACTAGAAATTGTATTCTAGAAATGTTGTATTTAAGGTTTCAATTTTTAAAGAATTCTTTATAGATAAATTAAACTTTAATTATTCCTTTTGTTCTTTGAATTACCCCTCTTTTTCTGTCACGAATTCCTCAAATTAAGAGCTTTGCAGCTGGAACTCCTTTTCCTTTTCTTTTTCGGATTCTTTTTTTCTTTTTCCCCGCTCTAATTAACGCTTGTTACGTCCTCACATGATCTGAATACCTAAATGGAGCCCACACAGCCCCGCCATACCCATTCCACTTCCCATTTTCAGTCCCCTTCCAATTTCAAGACCCAAGGTTGCCCTGGTCGCTTGTTAATTTTTATTGATTCAATGCTAAACAGTTTCACCTTCAGCCAATTAGGTGGGAGCTCAGCTCTCTGCCAGGAATATTTAATCAAATTGGAATGACATTGCAGGATGGCACAGCTCAGCGCCGAGCCAAACCTTCGTAAACCGACAAATGAAATGAGCTGAGGGATAATTCCAAATTGATTTTCGCATTGCAATGCAGCAATTTGGCAGCAGAAAAAAAGAGGAAGGAAAGGAAACTTTACAAGTCAGTCTCGACAGTATTAACCTGGCTCACCTATCTCTCGCCTCAACCCCAACCTCCCCCTGCAATCCATTGCAGATTTCGCCTTTGAATCAATTTCGTTTGGCTAACAACATTTTTGCTCGAGAACTTCTTTAATGCCTCACTTAATCGCAGCAATGCCAGGAACGTGCCACAGATACCGAATAACTTTTTCCCCAGTTTCCCAAGCAAGGTTAACCTTCAACCCGGGCAAGCTTTTGGGGGGTGGAGAGCCGAAGCACCTCCCCCCAAGGCACCCTGCATAAACACTCTATCAAATATTGTAATTTTTGACAGCGACATATGAAAAGATTTTCGCCCATCAACACGAAAGAAAGTCAGGGGGGGGAGGGGAAGCAGACTCTCGGGGTTGGGAATTGGGAGGTGACAATGGCAGTGCCAATGACATGGCATCCCATCACCAACCTCCCAGCTCCCAAGCTCATCTCGTCCACATTTGACATTCAAAAGTCATTGATAATTATGGCTGAAACGTGAACGACAGCCGCATCGAGGGATCACAATCAATTCTTGATTAGAAATCGTAACGAAAGCACCTGGCTCACCTGTGAGGATAGGGATATATGTGCCGGGATAAGGGTATGACAGAGGGCGAGGGGGGTGCAGGATATATATGTATATACAGGAGGAGCCCATCACTGCGCCTAAGTGGGCGTGTGTTTGGAGCGAGTTCTCGGGTTCGTCTGTGCGTAAATTGAATTTTGATTTTGCACCGATGCTGAGATATGGCGTATTAGGCCCCAAAGTAATCAGGTGGGCGTGGCAGGAGTAGGACAGGGGATAGGACCGACGACCGACTGGCATTTAATCTTTTGTGTGATTGTTGTTTGGCCGTGTTCGCATTCGTGTTCGTGTTTTGGGTTGCCCATTTAGGCTTACCCATGTGAACGTTTTCAGCCATTCGTGCGAGTTTTGCTAGGACACCGGATGAAGTGGGGAGGGGGTTGGCAGGACCCTACACCTTTAGGACTTTGTGAAATCCCATTGTCAGTTTTTGGGGCCAGATGATGAAATTCAAGAAACAGCCAGCCGGCAGGCTGCCCACTTTTGGGCCAATTAAAAATTCATGAATCATTTGACAAACTCTTTGGACTCTCGGGCCAATCCTCTCCCTCCCGGGAGGCTGGAATGGCAAATGCGTAGTAATCTTCTCTAAAAGGGTGTACCTAATTCCGGAGGCCCCTTTTAAATCACAAATTTGATTAGATTTCCCAGTGATTCACCACTTTCTGGGTCAAGTTTTTCTTCTTTAAAATTTCAACTTCAAATGGATGGCAGTGTACTTCAAGTCCTGCCAAGAGTCCTGGCCCTGCCTTTGCCTCACATCCTGCAACAGTTGAACAGTTCCGCTCGACAGCTTCCGCTCGGCTTGATGATTTCATGGAAAACTTCATTGAGCAAGCGGAAACTATTTCATTTCGGTGGACGAGTTTCGGATTCAGATTCAGCGTCAGCTTTCGCTTCAGGTTGTTGCTCCTTCAGGAGTGTTTTTTTTTAAGTTCTCCCTTTGCTTTTCCTTTTAAATTCTCAACCTCAACTCCAAGCCACTTAAAGTGACACGCACAGATATCGATTGGTTCTCGCCCCCATCTGGGTCCGCTGGTAACCGCTTTGATCTGAGTCCTGGGAGTCGCTAAGCAAGCCACGTCTCAGGTCGGGCGGTCTCCTCTACTGGTTATTTGCATGCCTTTGCACTGCTCTTCGATTAATATAAAATTTGATTAAACTTGGTCGCTGCTACTGCGACTCCGCCTCCCTCTCCCCTTGCTTGTGGGTTAAGTACACATGACCCCGGCTGGCAAAAGACGGATACGACAGAGCCTGTCCGCCACGGGTGGGACGTGGGACGTCCCCTTTATTTCCTCCCGTGAGCAAACATCACGCTGTGCCCCAGCAAGGAGGCGGCAGTCAAATAAATAACTTGTAAAACATGCATATGAGCAAAAATGTTTGAAAATTGCCAAAATGTACAGGAGAAGGGGTCGTTTCAGCTTTTTTCTGTTGCTTTTTTCCCGAAGAGGATTCTGTCTTTTTTTTTATCCTGTTTCTTTTTGGGTGCTCTGGAGTGACTGACAGGCTGAAGTATCGTAGTAACCGAATGGGAGTCGGGGTCGAAGGACCCAGAGACGAAACGAATAAACACATTGTAAATTGATTTCCTTGGGAACTCAAATAAAAATGGCATGAAAAGCAAGTGAGCGACAGTTGGGCCGAGAGCTCCGGCCACGCCCACCTCGATTGAAACGAATGAATGGGCAAACCAATTTTTATTGCCACGCGGGACACGTAGCCCGAGCAGAAGTAGAGAGAGAGAGACTGAGCCAACGGGCTTTGGTCTTGGCTTGAATTCCCACATGGAATCCTGCTCCTTGGGTACGAAGGAAGCTGGCCAAAGAGTCAGTGAGTCAGTGAGTCGGTCAGCCGGTCGACGAGTCAGTTAGTGAGTCAGTCAGAAGTCGGTTAGTGAGTGGGGCGAACGCCCGGCTTTTGATGAAATAACATTGCCAAGTAACAGTTTGCCTTTCGCCATTTATTTCCCTTCTCTCACCGACTCTCCCTCGGCCATTTTGTCAATTGTTGTCTGGGCCTGTCCTATCTCTATCTGTGTCCTCCGGTCGTCCCTTCGTCCTCTCGTCCGTGCAGGGCGAGACGAGAAGACAAATTGCTTTATCGACGACATACGTAACAAATGTTGCTGTCGGCACTGACAACAGCAACAGCAGCAGCAGCCACCAGCCACCAGCAACCAGCAAGAGGAGCAACCAGAACAGGGCGGTGGCAGTGGCAGCAACCTGGCCATTATTGGTTTCAAATGGCTTCGTTCTCGGGGCTTACCAAGGGGATACCCGTTCCCGCCAGCTCGCTGCTCTCTGCTAATTATGACTTAATTATTTCAATTATTTTCCCTTCGATTTATTGAATTTTATCGCGAAACCCCGTACGTGTACGTGTCCTTGTACGTGTTGCCAGGAGGCGTATCTTAATTAAATTGGTTGCCCACATTCTTGATTCTGAACCATTCACTTGACTCTCTCTTGCAGATTTCGGACGATGATCGAATGAGCCTAACTACCGCCGTTTCGGATGAAGATGATGGGGAAAGTGTCATGGCGTCACCATATAAAGCAAAGGCCACTGGCACCGCTGCATCCTCGTTCAACTGCACGGGAGCTGTTCGCAAAGCTGGGTGAGTGTATATATGTACATATATATATCCCAGGGAATTTATGCCTCCGGTAGATGTAATCTGGCAGCCAGAAATGGGGCTCACGTCCAACAAGTCATCATAAATAACAGGAGCCACGAACGGATGGAGGAGTGTGTGTGGGTCCACGGGGATGCCTCGGGGCACATAATTTCCCAGTGATTAAGGTGGAGAAAGCAGTGTCGGGGGATTAACATTATTACGAGTGGGTCCGTGTCCGTCTAACGTAGAGGGTATCAGAGTGGCGAAACCACAGCAAGGGGAGATTATTGTAAGCCTATAACTTTTATTTAATCTTGATTCGGCTTAGCAGCTAGCTCAAAATAATAATGTTGCCGTAAACGTGGCTGTCCGGTGGTTTTATATAAATTCTTCTTATAAATTCTTTATTATAGAAAATTCTAGTAAATATTTAAATATGAGGAAAACTTTTGTTAATTTTTAAAAATTATAAAATTGTTTAAACAGGGAAAGATTGA
>JAEIIL010003385.1:0-11056 GCA_018905715.1 Drosophila lini | reverse complement strand
TATTATTCGAATAAACAGGTTTTAATTATAAACAATAAAGGAAGTTGCCTATAGGTAGCCGAAGTTTTATACCCTTGCAGCTTGCAATAAGGATCAGGGGACCCAATTTGAAATCAGTCTTTATTAAATGCATGAATTATAAAATTTCATGCATTCATTTTATTTTAAAAACTTTTCTGTGTTGGTTTTTATTAGGTAAACTTATCAGTATTTTGGATTTAAAATGTTCAAAATAAAGTGTTTTTTATGGGAAAAACAAATGTTTTTTTTTCTGTTCATGCTTATTAAGAAAATATGTATGGATGTATGTGACTTATAGAATCGGAATTGACTCTTTTACTGCTATTTTCCGATTCAATTATAAAACCTTACAAGGGTACAAAAAGCATTCAGTATAAAATACTTTGGCTTGTAAACAAAAATTATATTAAGTATCTATTCATTTAAAACGATATTTGTTTATTCATATTCCTTCAGAAAATTTGTTGTTTTGTGAATGTGACTTAGAAATGGCATATGCACATACATACATATGTACATATGTAAATAGGACCTAATATAAAAATAAGGGCTTTACTTTACCTCATTATATAGTGTATGTGCTTAATCCAGCGGATCGACGTTTTACTAATACCCTCAAAACACGGCACTTTTCATTTTCCGGGAGAGTTTCCGTTCTATGGTGGCTCCACGCTGCGTACTTTTAGGTGTTGCCTTAATAATCCCAATTATAAAGGTGTGAGTAAGCCATGGCACAAATATTTACATATGCCTGCATTTACGCTTTTACATACGTATATATACAGAGGTTACATCCAATTTTAATGTGCATATTTACAAACATATGTACATATGTGCGTTTGATTAAATCCTGTTGAATTTTAGTATCTATAAAAGGTGATATGTATTGTTAATACATTGGATCTTTCTGCGAAGTTTACTTACCAAGTTTAAAAGCGTCTTGATGATGTACAATCTTTTCCCAACAAGATCTTCCTTAGTACGTAGTCAAATTAGCGTTATCAGCCAAACTTGACACATTAAGGAGTTCCAGGTTGTTGTCCACAATCTATAGGCTTATTTCCTCCACCCCGAGATTATTACTTTTTAATTAGTAAAAACTAACATTAATTTGAGCGCAGAAAAGTAGGTTAGCTCTATAACACAGGATAAAAAATATGGCACAACAAATTGATGATCGATAAGTAATCGGAATAGCGAAATGGAAAAAATGCCAATTTCAGGAACACTAATTGTTTCTAAATAATATACTCTTAACTCTTAAGCTAAATATATGAATATATAATTGATAAAATTTTGTAATTTAAAAATTATTTTATATTTGTTTATAATTTGATATTGCTGTATACGTTTATTTATTGTATCGCATAGAAAACTCTTACTAATATAATATGAATTTGTTAAATTTTTGTTTATAATTATATAAGCCCATCGAACTGCAACAATAGTTTTATTTTTTTAATTAAACTATTTTTCACCCGTTGCAATTCCGTTTCGTTCCCACAAAGTAGACTTTCGATTTGCTTACATTTTCTCGTCGTTCCGCACACGGTCACACTTTAATACCGAAAGTTCCGTTGTTTTTTAGGGCGTTTTTGTCATCTTGCTTCTTTGTGGTTGTTTGCCTATCTACATTGCCGTTTTTTGTAAATGTGAGTGTACCAAATTTCAGTAACACAATTTAACATTTAGGCGTTCGATTATGGTGAATCTTGTGTCCGAATTAAAAATGAAATGTCTGTCTTGTCGCCCCGTCGCCTAGCCCATTGACAAGTTGCACACTTAAAGCCCCCAAATAGCGCAGCTCCGCCACTTCGTTTGTCCTTTGTTGATGGTATCGCGCACCGAGAGACGAGACCCAAAGAAAAGAAAAGAGAACCGAAGAAAAGAAAAGAAAACTTGCATTCCGTTGAAGAGGCATTCGACACTGAGCAGCTAGCGAGCATGTTCAGTATAAGCGAGCTGTGCTGCATGTTCTGCTGCCCACCATGCCCCGGCCCCATTGCGGCCAAGTTGGCCTTCCAGCCGCCGGAGCCCACGTATAAGCTGACTCCGGCGGACGACACGAACATTAGGTACAACCTGCAGCTCTTTGACCGCGCCGAGTGGCAGTATTCCGAGCGGGAGAAATCGAAAGTGGAGGCCTTCTTCACGCGCACGTCGCGTGGCAACCTGATTACCTGCATCTATGTCAGGTGCAGCAAGAACGCCAAGTACACGCTGCTCTTCTCCCACGGGAATGCCGTGGACCTTGGCCAGATGAGTAGCTTCTACCTGACCCTCGGCTCGCAGATTAACTGCAACATCTTTGGTTACGACTACTCCGGCTACGGCATGAGTGGCGGGAAGCCGTCCGAAAAGAACCTATACGCGGACATAGAGGCAGCCTGGCAGGCGATGCGAACTCGGTAAGGATGGCACAATATATATTTTGATATATCCATTCCTGACCACATTTACCTCGCTGCTTAGGTTCAACATCAGCCCGGAGACAATAATCCTGTACGGTCAGAGCATTGGCACCGTGCCGACGGTTGATCTGGCTTCGCGTCACGAAGTCGGAGCTGTGATACTCCACTCGCCGCTGATGTCGGGCCTGAGAGTAGTGTTTAGAAACACAAAGAGAACCTGGTTCTTCGACGCCTTTCCCAGGTGAGTGTCGGCGTTCGTTGATTTGCGATCAAACGGCATCTGATCTTATCTGGTTTCCGAACAGCATTGATAAGGTGGCTAAGGTGAAGGCTCCGGTTCTGGTTATTCATGGAACCGACGACGAGGTCATCGACTTTTCCCATGGCATCGGAATCTACGAACGGTGTCCTAAGACAGTGGAGCCGTTCTGGGTGGAGGTAAATATGAGTATTTATTTGTATTTTACGTTGATTGATTGCTTGCACCAGAGCGAGTTATTACAGTCGTGAGCGAGCTTTTGTAATAAAAAATTATTATAATTAATTATAATAGCTTGGCATTGCCACCGAGCTAATGGTGTTCATAGGCAATGTAAATCGCAATTAAATATTGCAAAAATGTTCTACTTAATCTCTTATTTATTATTATTATTAAAAATTAAATAATTGGACTTAAAACTAATCGCCGTGTTATTTTCAGGGCGCTGGACATAATGATGTTGAACTGCATCCACATTATTACGAGCGACTGCGCAAATTCCTGTCGGTGGAGCTCATCAAATGACAATTAAAGAATAATGTCGATGGAGGCGTTAGCGACACTACTTCCGGTGTAATAACCAATTCAAACCCTGCCGCAGCTAGTGTGTCCCTAAGTTCAAAGCATCCAAATCCTGTAGCGGCTGCAGGCGGAGGCGGAGGCGAAACAAGTAAAAAAAGTGTGGAAGCAAATAACAAACGGATTGAAAACGATGGTTTGTAAATGAAACATATATTATATAGCAGCTCACATTAATACATACATTCGAGAATTGCATTTTAACAAAGATTATACACATGAATATATATACATAGATAACAATTAGTTGTGAGGAGGTTTGTACCGAGATCCCCATATATATATTTACAGCATTGTGATCCTGGTCCCCGTATTAATTCAATAAGCCTAGGTCATATCATCTAACTTAAACTTGTACATGATATTTCATAACATAATTTCGGTAGAAGAAATCAAAACAAGTAACAAAAACAAACGACATTCGGTTTGAAAATGAATATTAAGCAATACGCTTCATCAGTAATATGGTTTTATTATGTAAGGACAAAAAGTTTGAATAAAGCAATCTTTTGATACTTTGAAAGTTTACCTTTTACTCGTAAGGATGCAATTTTTATTAATACTTAAAAATTTATTATCTCGATGGCCTTTTTTCTTCTCTTACGCTTCCTCTTCTTCTCTTATAAGTCTCCCCCCTGTTTTTGGAGTTTATCTAATCCGTATGTTCGGTCTTTTTGCAGGTGCCTCAAATTCCAGCCAGAGCTCTACCAAAGCTCTGGAGCAGAAGTTTCTTTAGCATAAACAGTCGGGCTCGTATTCCAAAGCCCAACCCTTCTCACCACAGCTCTCAAAAGTTGAATTATCCAATAAATCGTGCGGAAACAGCAGACATAACAAGCAAATTAGGAATGAAGACCCACCATTAACTGATCTGAAGTCGAATGGCTTCTTTGTTTCTCGATTAAAGCAACCAAATATCGCTCCAACACTTCCAGCACTCTCTCCACATTCACCGATGAATGCAAATATATATTTAAATAGCCAGCATACACAGCTTTCCGGTCGATATTTAAACAACAAGGTCTCCCAACAAGCCGATGCTGTGGATAGTGTTAAACGAGTGGCATCGAACAGATCTCTAAAGGACAAAGGTCAGAACGTTTTATCGACAACAATAAAGTGCAACTGTGAGAAGTCCCTCAAATCCAATGGATCCGACTCGGAGACCAACGACGAAATCAAAATCAAATTTAGTTCAGAAACGAGTAAAAACTCTGTAGATGATCCCAGCCAGGGCTGCTTGCAATTGAAGTGTGCCGTGTCTCCGAAGCTGTCATTGCATAAAAGCGGCTTTCAACAGGCCATCATAATTTCCGACGAAAGTGAAATCAGAAAATCACCGCGAACAGCTTCCCATAACACAAAACAGCTCGCTAGCAGTGCAGACAATCAATTTTACCGCCAACTTACTCACAAAATTAGCAAATCCGAGCAAACTTCGCCCAACAATGTGGAGATGGATAAGGCAAACTTTTTATACGACACGAATAACAGAAGCACCGGCTGTTTGGTCTATCCATCGGATCCTTGGATAAAGAATGCGGACATTAAAAGCAGCATCTCACCCAAAGCGGAAAAGCATTTAAACTTGCATCACAACATAGATCCTTGGGTCAGGCGGCAAACTCAAGAAGAAGCCACCGTAGAGGTGGCGACACGGCTTCCCAAAAAGAATATCTATCGCGAAAAATCTCTCTCTTCCATAAACAATAAACTGCTGTCAACCAGGACTGAGAAATCCAAGTGCGTTAAGCCACAACTGAAGCATTCGAAAACTGCAATTGATGATCCAACCGATGATCATGATCACGTGTTTTTAAAAGAGCCAGGACTGCTTTTTGCCCCGTTTTCCCCGCAACACCGCAACTCTTCGCATAAGGCTTGGTCCCTGGACCAAAGCAAATCCGCCAGCTACATACCCGATAAAGTCAAGGAGATTTCCAGCCCGTTACCGAACCATGTTAGGAAATCAGTATATCAGAATAATAATAGCAACTTACTTTGTCCGAACGATCTGGCACTGCACTCTAGACACAGCTCCCTATCGATTCCCACTCAATCCAAGGAGGAGCTACCTCTCAATATTCGTCGGTTATCTGAGCAGATTCGCGAGCCGCCGTTGGAGAGAAACTTGTCGTTGTCACTCAGCGATCGGAACGTTAGTAAAGTGCCAGCTTCTGAAAGTGCTGGCGTTCGGGAACCGCAGAAGACGAAATTGCCAGATAGATTTCATGCGAATAGGGATGCCGCTGTGCAGAGTGCAGAGAGCCACCATGAAGACTTTATCTCTTTGAAACGAGCCCCCAAAGATTCCGCATCTGTTAATAATGTAAAGCCCTTTACGACTACTTATAAGCCTGATCCACTTCTAGAAACCACCTGTTAAAACCATTCGCTAGGAAGCCGTCAGCCGAAAGCCGATATTCAAGTGTCTCTGCATAGCTCATTTATAGGTCATCAAACCACAAAAACATATAGTATGTCTTATATATATATATCAATCGAATCTAAATATGAATATAATAAAACATTAATACGACTATTTTTAGTAGTATTTTAAGTTTGAAATTTTTACAGTGATTTTGCATTTATATTAAGTAACAACACGATAATCGCCTTGCCGACAATGGGGCTGAATTCTAGGCTTAACAACATTCGCAAGCATATATATATGTGTGTAATAGTGTATTTTCTCCTCATTTTTTGTCATTTTACATATTTGTTGTAATACATTTTATAGTAATAATAAAATCTTTATAAAGTGCTAAGTGAAAAACGTAATTCTTCGGACCGTTTTGGGATTCCTCTGTAGTAAAGGTTCAGTTGTCGCAGCTGGTTTTTTATATTAAGTTTGGACTGTAGAGGTAAAAGCTGAAGCATAAATAAACAAAACTTTCACATTGCGTAACAGAAACGATACCAACTATTTTTTATTTTTAATACCCTATCAGAGAGTATTTTAGTTTTCCAAAAGCACAAAAACTAGCATTTACAATGGGTTATTTTTTATGTAGAGCAGTCAACTAAAGTGTCTTAAATTTGGTAAAGCCCACGCAAGGCAAGCCTCTATTAACGTTGACACCATAATTACAATCGACTTGGCCTTTCTACACACAGCCTTTCACCGAAACAAACAAATAAATAAATTAAGTTGGCTTTGGATTAAGCCAATATAGTGTTTATTGATATCACGAACAATTCAGAAAGTATTTATTACATAATCCTCAACTCGTATAAAGGCAGTTTGCCGAGCAGATAAAAGACAGTTGTTGCTGGCGCCTTGTGAAATACATTTATCGATCTTTTACGAAATGTTAAGCTTAAGAGTCATTTTTTCTCTGAATACTATTTTAATTGGAGCTTTACTTGTAGACTGTGCTCGTTCGGTGCCAGAAGAAAGCAATGATAGTTTAAAAAATTCCTTAATTCAAGCACAATCAATTGGAAGAATCGTTAACCGACAAAGCCACAAGGAAATAAATCAAAACCCTGTACAACAAGTCAGTTATGGAAACGATATAACTCGCGCCTCGAATATTGATACAGGGTATCCATGTGTCCATGAGGTACCTCAGATGAACGTTATTGAAAATCCTCCAGTTACACGAACTGAGTTTGTGACCCAGATCAACAGTCACTCTACGTTTTCAGCGGGATTTCCAATGCAAATTCAGAACCCACGTCCAGCCCAGCACATACATTACCATTACCTTGTTCCGAATGAGACTCCTACAAGACCCAGCATAACTTATGCATCTCAGTCGGATTTGAATATAGAAAATAAACATTTTCTGAGTACTGCAACACCTACATCGTACATAAACGAGCATTACAATCAGCTCCAATATAGCAATCAAGAAGTTTTACCAAGCAACCCTTTATACTCATCTGCAAACCACAATGAAAACCTTTACGATTCCCCGGATGAGCATCAAGCTCAGGGCTCAGAAAATACCTCGTTCTACGAAGCTATAAGAAGTCCAAACGAAGTTTTGCGAGAAAAAACTCCAAGTCAAAGTCAAGAAGCAATTCTAAACACGGTTAAGCCGGAAATTGTTTTAAAAGAGCAACCCAATCAAAGCCAACAAGCAGCTGTGCCTACCACAAAAGTGCCAGTTTACTTTATCAAATACCACGGCAATACAGATATTAAAACCACAACGTTTCCACCAAACCATAAGCCAGATGATTCTTCAGATACGATTTCCGATGGCAGCGGCTTAATAGACATACGGTCTGGAAACGAGGAAAACAACACCTTGGATACTCAAGAGGAGTCCCATGAATACTCGGCATACAATGTCCCCTTAAATTAAGAACTACAACAATTTATTTAAGATATTGTAAGCAATTAAAATTTAACAAAATATTAAAACAAAAAAAAAAAACATGAAAATATTAGAATTATCTTTAAAGATTTTCCCTACTCGCTGCGTGTCTCCTTTAACAGCCCTGAAAGCTTTAAAAAAGAGTTTTCCAAATCGCTTGATGGAGTGATATTTACGCAAGGAATATTCGGAGGGCAGCCCACCGATAGATCCCCCGCCTTCAAGACCTCTAATTTATTGGCGTAAGTCCTAGAGAATTCATCTGTACGTAGATATTGGGGTTTGATCAGCTTCATAACTTCATTCTAAATAGAAAATATAATTATTTAAAAGAACAAATTATAAAGAAGTTAACAAAATAATACCTCCTTTGAGAAGCCTATATACTGAACTAGAGGATGATAGCTAAAGAATTCATAGGTGCCCTTTATGGTGGGAAGAAAGAAGCCTTTAACACAATATTGACAATTCTCCGGAATGTTTATCACTCCGCCCACTGGCGAACTCATTAGCCGGTACGCCCTCTGTGAAGTTTTCAGATTGTCCACTAGCTCCTCGGCCGTTCTTTCTTCTTCGCTGTTCTCCGCACATTCTGAGACAATCTCGGGGCTATCAGAACTCTTGGTACTTTGACTCATCTGTGAGAGAATTTTAAGATTTTTTAACTTGAATGAAAAGCATAATCATACTGAGTTACCATTTTACTCAATGAAGTTTTGCTCTCCTCCAAAACTTCTAAAATAAATAATGTGCTCTCCTCATCATCGGGTTTGTCGTCTTTGAATAAACCATTTTCATAATGTGGAGTAAAGGCCAGAAGCAGGTCCTCAGATAGTTTCTGAGCAGGTCCACCACCACAGAGTCGCTTCTCCGAATCTTTATGCTTTAAAAAAATATATATAAATAATTTATTACCCAGCTATGACAAAACTCTCTATTTACCTCGCCCAAAGAACCATCGTCGTCATCCATTTCATGATTACAGGACCAATCGGTACTGGCAGCCATCAAGTCCTCCGGTTTTGGCTTGAAACACTTACACCAGCAGGTCAAGGGATAAATAACAAAGAAGAACACATTCACAATAAATATTCGAATCCTGGATGAGCAAGCATAATATCTGCCTGGTTGAACAGACTCGAATCCATATTGATCTATCGATCGAATACAGAGACCAAAAATGGCTTTCAAAAGACCTTTGGAATAATTTGAATTTAAATTATAAAATACTGTTAAGGTTTTAAAAAACTTACCGAAAATAAGCAACCAAATCAAAAGAATTAATATAACGGTTTGAATTTTATGAAATATGTTGAAAGATGTCTTCTTGCGGCTGTCACACGACAAGTCAGTGATGCAAACATCATTTCTTTCATTTCCGGGCGGGCAATTGTATACGAGTCCTGCATCCTCCTGCGCCCTACGGCTCATTCTCTCGCAGATGTTGTAATTTACAAAAGTTTGTATTCTTTCCATGCAATGACAGCGACATCGCCCAATGCAGAAGCACCTTGAATGAACTTTAATGTCCATGGTCCTCTTGGCAATAATACCGGCCTTTATGTCAGATGATTTCAAAAAGAAACTTTTATTTGAATTGTTCAATTCGGATTCCTTTACAACCACTGTATTTTTTAATAGACTTTAGAATAGTTCAAAAACTAGACGTACTTACTTACCATCACAAGTAAATTTCTTGTTTTTCTTTGAGCCATTTATAAAGGGTAGTAAAAAGGTTACATTTTGCCCGATATCTGGCACTAGTTGCCTTCTGACACTGGTCGTACTCAAGGCACTTTTGGACAGGGGACAATTATAAACATATATGGAATATTCATGCGCCTCGAGGCCCTTGTTAATAACATCGATTGAAATTTGGATGGCATCCTTTGTTGTAGCATCGGTAACAATGCTGAATATCTTTACCACATGCCTCTTTCTCATCATAAAAGCATTTTCCCGAAAGGGAATCTTGACTTTTATACTGAACTCTAAATAAGTAAAGAAAGCTACGTATAAATAAATTAAATTTGGATTTAAATAGGTCTTACCCGGAACTCTTTCCCCCCGAATATTTAGGCAAATATTCTTGTCGTTATGGGGACACATTTGTAAGGCTTTCATGGTTACTGGAAAATACCCCAGGCTGTCAATACCTTTAATGGCATCCTCTTCGAAGTCCTTTATTTCACGAGTGGCAAGGTCCTTCCTGGAACTGCCAATCAGAAAGCTTTTCCCAATGTTATTCTGCAATTCCGTTAACGTTTCCAAGCTCCTTGTCTCGGCCAGTTGACCATCACTTCTTAATGGAATAAAAAGTTTGTGATCTGAAAACCTTGCTGATTTTTCCTGCCGCAAGGTTCCAACGCGTGTAGAAAATACCATGGACATATTTTTATTTGCAAATATTCCTGACACACTATCAAGTCTAAAATATAGATGGAATATGATTTTAAAATATAAATATATAACAATATAAAATGTATAATTTTTCTCTAGAAATATGTATATACTTTCATTAAGACTTACGTGACAATGGGAACAATCCTCCACCAGGTATTATGACGTCTCCTGAAAACCCGCAGCTGAGTTGTTAAATATGGAATGGGACTGTTCATGTTAAACACGCCATAATTTATGTCTTCCTTACTAAAAGTGGAAATAAACAAATATCAAAAAAATATTAAAAAAAAAGTTTTACAATAAAAATTGTTAAAAAACAATACCTCTGATTTAGAGCTCGGGATAACTTGGATACTTCACAATTGCATACGCTGGGATTGCTTACGCATCCACAGGACTGAGCGGCCAGGTTACCTTCACGGTTGGCCTTGCACTTTTCACATGGTATCGCATCCTCTGATGTTAATGGCTGAACGCTTTCCGCCTTTGCCATATGAATCTCGGAATCAAGACTGCCAGGTGGGGATTTCCCCCCTCCTTTTTTGTTCTTTCCTCCACAAGTATCACAGGGAATGACATCGTTCAGATTTCCTCGTGCATTAAAGTCTTCTATTTTACTTTCGGAGGTTTTTGGTTCTGTCAAGGCACTGCAAAATCTTGTTGGAGGTTTGTCGTCCTTCTTTTTATTCTTCCCACCACAAGTATCGCATGGAACCTCGCCATTCTCTTCAATATTTTGTAACCTAAACCCATTTTGTGGATTGGGGTCATTTATATATTGATCTGCATCTCTATTTCCTCTAGTACAGCTTCGTCTAATTCTTTTATAATTTCGAGGGACAGATCTGTAAGGGTTAGTTCTGGGATAAGAAGAAAACGGTTTCTTCTGAGAATACTTTGACTGCGAATATGGTTGACCAAGTTTAGAATATAAATCTTTGGTATTGAAATTATGGGGCATATTTTGAAAATTATTCAAATCAAATTGTTGGGCATTTTTATAAATATTAGTATCTGTATGAAAAATATTAAGTTTAAAGTAAATGTCTAATTAG
>JAEIIL010003363.1:0-28315 GCA_018905715.1 Drosophila lini | reverse complement strand
AAAACTCTAGGATATTTTTTATAGATGGAAAAAAATGATTAAGTTACTCGGATACTGTTGTTGATATTGGAAGCATTCGAATAAAAGGTCTTCTGTGTTTTCTTTAGAAAAGATATAGCATAAAAAATCATAATAAAATACTTTTAAACATCAAAACATTAAGAACCAGCCCTAAATTTAATTCTAAATAAACTAAGTATTGTATTAAAAGGTAGTTTACATTTCCCTTTAAAATCCAAAGATACAAATTGATTTTATTTAAAAAGTTAAAATGTCCTCGTGGCTGCCCATTGATCTGGTTTCCTTAACAAACAATTCGCCTTGATTAAATTTTAATAATAAATGTGGCCACCTCTTTAAAACAACATTACAGCCAATGACCCACATTTCGATGTTGCTCTGGGTGCAGTACGGCGAGGACTTCGCTTAAACCCAACAGATTTCAGCCGCGGAGGGTCGAGACGCTGCTTTAAAAAGGGATGAACAGCACGGCAACGCAACTTTTGTTGTCCGAGGACGAAACAAGGAAATAATGTAAACAGGACTCCGTGGTGAAGGGGGGACTGGGCAGCGCTGAAAAGTAGGCTTCATTCTAACACTTAACATGCTCGTTAAATGTCAAGCGGAAAGTTGCTGGAAAGTCAATGACCAGCTGAGGATTTCCCACACCAACGCCAGCGCGAAAATGTGAACAAAAAATGTAATAACAATAGCCAAAGTTTGTTTTTCGGAGTTGAATGAGCGCACTTAGTTAGCGCACGAAGGGTTTTCCATGGTGTTGAATACGAATTCCATTGCACTCTTCTGCCGCGAAACGCTGGCTTTTCCCGCGTTTCGTGACATGTCCCAGGCCGTGGAAAAAAACAAGAAAAAGAGAAATGTGATAAATTCTCGCGCGTCCGCTGGGAAAAATGTGGAACGCGACACAATCATTTTTGTGCGGCTTGTTATGGGGTAAATGCAATTACAATGCCCGATTTAATATTATTTACAATACCCCTGGGCATATTCATTATTTATTTGCCGTCAATCTGTCCATCAGCACATTAACATTTACTAAACACACACACACACACTCCACCTGAAAGCCACCGGAAGCCCAGACAAAAGGCTAACAAAGTCATAGCCCATAGTACATACAATGCAAATCCGAATTGTGAGCGAAAAAATTAAATTATATATTTAACCATTGCTATGCAAATTTCGTGCCTGAATAATAGAAAGGGAAAGCGGTGTTTTCCGACACGGTTTCCACCTTCTCGGGCTGCGGCGCATCGTAAAGTTGCCGAGATCCAAACCGCACTCAAAGAAATTATGCGAAAACAAAACTGCAGGGTTAGGGAAAATTCGCTCGAGTGGGGAAAACAAAACAGAACCCCCGCACGGAAAGAAAAATGCGGAAAAAAGGGCAAAACAACACACGCACACACAAAGTGCGGGGGAAATCATAAAAGCAAAGGCGCGATGCCAGCGACGCGAATGAGCAAACAGCCTTAATAAAAATTTCATTTCCTTAATCAAATGCATTATCAAATTACAAATACAAAAACAACACCCACACAGAGATACTGGGCGTGGCAACAGCGGCAGCATAAAAGGAAAACTCACTTCGCGGTCGCGGAAAAGGAAAAACGGAAAAAAGAGAAAGGAGAAATATCCTGCCACCTGCCCGTTGACAGCCACCAGTGTATATCCCCAATTGCCACCGCCATGTGGAGCAAGCTCAGCCGATTTAAGGCGACCAGATAGCGCCGACCGACGAGGTGTGCCAGAGATACTAAACTCTATATAGCTCTTGGGTCGTTCAGTCGCAGCTCGACAGATTCAGAGCAGATAACTGCATTTAAGGGGAGCGAAAATCCAAGAAAAAGCTCGTGAAAAATCTGGGATAAGTCTTGTGTGAGGAATAAGGTGTATTATAAGAGCTCATATTAAGCGACTTTGTTTGGGGAAAAGTTTACCAAACTTATTTTAGTTTAATTTAAAATGAATTTATTTGAAAAACCTAATAAACTGAGACTGCAATTAAAAAATTTCACAAATCTCACAAAATAGTTTATGCATGCCTTGACAAGTCTTTAAAAATTCTAACAATATTAATTTACCTATAAAAACAACTAAATCAAAAAGAAATCATAGATATTTCATTAATTTTAATATTTATAAATACAAGTATTTAGCCTAACATATAATTTATTTAAATGTAAATAATAAATGCAATTTTGTCAACAATAAAAATAAGAAATATATTTGAAAATAAATTTCCATTTATTTCTATTCCATTTTATAAATTTCTAAAATTTATTTCAGACTCCCTATAACTTTCTGGCGCATATTTGAGCGCAACCTTAGGCCTAGGCCGACACCCCTAGACCCCCAGGCGGATCAATACCACCCACTTGGTGGCCATGCCGAATGGCTTTGAATTTACAAGTGCACTCGCCACCAGTGCCTGGGCAGTGTTATCCCATTTTCTGCCATTTTCCCACGAGAAGGGAGAAAGGGAGGAGGGCGTCGAGTCTGGTGCTTGCTCGTTCAGTCAACCAATAAACACAACGCTTATTTCGTTATAAGCTAAAAAGTCAATGATTGCATTTGCATTCTGTTAGATTTCTGCATCGAAATTATGCCAACGTCTGGCCCTGGCTCTTGGGCACATTCCCACAATCCCTATTGCACTGAACGAAATTTTGGGATTTTAAATAAATTGTACGAAAAGAAGTTGTAGTTTGATTTTTTCAGAGATTTTCTTCATTTTTAAAATGAAGCGAAGCACCACTCTAACCCAAAATTAAGTTAAGTTATCTAAAGCCTATGTACATATATAATTTCAAGCTTTAAAAAATATTCAAGTCTAGTTTAGTCTTACAATTATTTCTATAAACTTCGAAAGGCTTTGAAAACATTTACCATATTTTGGCCAAGTGTACTTGTAGCCTGTTTAGCCTGTTGTTGCCGGAAGCCTGGTGGGTGGCTTTGAAGGGTGGTGGCGGTGCTTGGCAGCCTGGCAACCTCGGCAAGTGCAAAGGCCTTTTGCGTGGTAAGGAAATTAGAAATGGAAATTATTATCGTAATTCGTAATGCTGCTGCTCTTGCTCCCACTGCTGCTCCTGCTGCTGCTGCAGTTGAAGTTGTTGTTGCTGTTGTCTGTTGCTGTTGCTGTCATGTAATTACACAGTACCCAAATAACCCGAAGAGCCGAGGCGAAAGCGTTGATTGTTGTTATTAGAAGTAGTTTGCTGCTGCTGCTGCTCTTCTGCTTGGCTTCCACTCGGGCAGAACTTGCGAGGAGATACCACCAGCTCCCAGGACCCTCCGTCAACCTCTGTTCCTTTGAAGGAAATTTATGTGGCGGAAGCTCTGCAAATGCTGAATGTGGTGCAAAATTCGACCTTTGCTTTCGTTGTGTTCTTCAAGAGGATTTTCGTTATCGTTAAGGGAAAGTCCTCAAGGGTGTAGCTTAGTTTAGAATATGAATAGTAATAAATACCTAATAAAAATAGTTAAAAATATAAATAAAGATATCTACAAGCATTTTTCCACTAAATGTAAGACCTACTGGTTTTCTGTATAATTTAACTATATATTTCCTAAGGCAACACCAAATACTAAATAATTGATAGACTTTTAATTTGATATTTGTGGCCTGTCCTCGCTTTTGGTTCATTGGCCTTGCCTTTACACAGGAAATGTTATCGTATCCGAGGGTAACTCAAAGGGTTAATAGACGCCCGGGGACAATGACATTGCGTCGAGGGAAGAGCCGAAACGTGGAAGTCAGCCTAAATATGTAGGCAAAGTGCGAAGTGCAAAGTGCAGGCCCAATCGATAAAAGTGGCTTCATATGCAATCGAGGCGGGCCCAAAAACAGGGCCAAGCACTTCCGCTATCTCCGCAAAGTAAGGGTTTCGAAGAGCGGCGAGTTTTGCAGGGAGTTTCCCTGTCGCTTCCGCTTCCGCTTTCGTCCTGCAACGCAAGTGTTGTCTGCGTTTTCCGCCACTTCCTTGAGTCACAACAAAAACAAAAAAAAACGCGAAGCGAAACGAAACGAGAGCGAGAAATAAAATAAATTTAATTGCCTACTTTGTTGCTGGACCTGGTTCCGGGTTGTGTCCTCTCGACTTAACCTGTTTTCCCTGCCACTTTTCCGCCGGCAAAATGGAAAATGCCTCCCATTGATTTTGCAAAAGGGGATGGGGAAATGGAGAGTTGGGGAAAAAATAAATAAATTTGCATTTGGTCGGAGCCAATCGCCTCCGCATCTCCCAAGCCTTATCTCTGGCTTTCATTTCGAGTCGGAGGCGGATTTTCCGTCTAATTGATTCAATTTGTATTCATTTTGGCCACTCGACAAATGCAGAATGTTCCCCAGGCGCGCTTCGTTTGTAATTAAAGGAAAAATACATTTTTGAAATTAATTCATTTACATTTAAATAGAAAATTTTGACATAAGCCCGGAAATGCGCAGCTGAAATCAAACAATACCCAATCAGTTTTTATCAATTTACATCTTATACTTAAAGAGTCGATAAGATGTTAAAAATTTCACTAATTTAATGTATAAATACGTGTTTGAATGTTTAGTTAGCCTTTGTGTACGAGCAACTGCGGTTAAATTGAATTTCTTGTACAATTAACAAAAGAAGGAAAAGCACTCCGTCGTGTTATAGTTTTAACGAAAGTAGAGACGGCTTGGAATTTTCCCAAATAAGTTGGCTTAAACATACGAGATTTCTTGTTTTTATACTACATTTATTAATTTTACCACCAGAAATGCGTTGTAAATCCTTGCAAGTTTAATTATATTGAAGCAGTTTAACGGATTATTTTATTGCTGATCTGGAAAATATACTTGCTATGAGAAAGTAACAATATATGACAATAAAATAAAGGAGGAGGAGGAGGAAGGTATATGTAATTGCAGCTCTGAAAATGAAAAACCAAAGAAAAGTTTGATACTCGGGTTGTTGCTATTAGAAATCTGCAAGAGGATTAATAACTGATACTTGAAATATATTTGTAGAAAAATAAATTTACTAATCTCAACAAATTAAATGAAGGGAATTTCTTAACAGCCACGGCAAAATAAGGGTGATTTATAGCAAACCAAGGATAAAAAGGATTCTGTTATAGTAGAAAAAAAAAATCCCCTCTGTAAGGATAACAAATTATTCCCGTGAGACACAATGCGTGAAAATTAGACACAGGGGATTTTATTTTTTATAGGAAATATTCATCAGTACCGCCATCCTGTGAGATTTTCAAAGACAATAGTCCTGCCAACTCCTTGGGAATGTAACTTAAAATTCCACAGGATGGCGATATTGTCCATAAATATCCTTTACTTTGCTGTGTGATAAAGGCAATTTTCAATTGTATTTTTTACTCGTTTTCAATGTGATTTGTTAAAAAATGTATTCTTTATAAGTTTGTGCAAAATGAAACGGCCTACAGCCACGGCCAAATAGGGGTGATTTATAGCAAATAGCAAGGATAAAAAGGATTCTGTTATAGTAGAGAAAAAACTCCCATCTGTAAGGATATCAAAATATTCCCGCAAAACAGAATGCGTGAAAATCGGACACAAATGATTTTATGGTTTATAGGAAATATTCATCAATACCGCCATCCTGTGAGATTATTTTTATAGACAATAATCCTGCCAACTCCTTTGGAATGTAACTAAATATTCTACAGGATGGCGCTATTGTCCTTAAATATCCTGAAGGAGCGCTCTTCTACGTGACAACAAGCTAATGTATATAAAATTAAACAAATTGTTCAAAATACTAGGAAAATAATGGTTAAACTCCGAAAGGAGGGAACTGGAGATAATTGCCTTTGAGTTTTTAAAAGTTTCTAAAAACTAAAATAAATCAAACTTAATGAACAATTGGAAATACATATATTGATTTTAAATTATAGTCATATTATTGTTGTGTAAGAAAAATAACTTCTTCAAGAGTATATTGAAATATTTCTATATTAACATTTATTTATAATGTTCTCTGCAGGTTGACATATTTTTTACTTATCGATACAAATTTTTCTCTACGTATATAGCCAAAAACAATCGCAGGGAAATTAAATAAATTAATTAGCAACGAAACAATTTAAGGCCAGCTGCAGCACTTGATGGCTTTTAATGCTTACAACAATTACATTATTACCTGACGACACTCGTATGACTCACATTCTTCTCTAGTTTATACAAAAATCATTTTAGGCGAAACATACTTACAAATCTTTAAAAAAAAAAAAAGAATACATGGTATTAATTTTTCCACTGATAACATGTCTTATTTTGATTGAAATATATTTCTAAAGCTGCTTTTCTGTGCCATCAACTATTTTTCACTCTTACAAAAATAACCAGGCCCGCTTTACTCGATCACACGCAGATTCACACATATATTTAAGTACGTAACTCTAAGTCAACAGGTTTATAATTTGAAAACCATAGCACTTGTTTGGAGTATATTCGGATAGTAATGTGCGGGTCCTAGATGTCACACCCTAGACACTTTAAGGATATAAATACATATAGTTTGTAGAACTACATACATACGTACACGAGTAGTATTGCCTATAGTTAGAAGTTTGCGCATGCTTTTCATTGAAATCTTTGTTTACATTTTGTATATCTTGAGCTGAAATATATGTTTACTCGCAAAATGGATCACTTTACGGAAAGGATTTTAAGATAATTGGTTTTCCTTTACTTTACTCTTTGATAAAGGTAATTTTCAATTGTATTTCTTACTCGTTTTCAAAGTGATTTGTTCAGAAATGTATTCTCTATAGGTCTGTTGAAAACTATACGGCTTTAAAGCAACCAGAAATAATATTATTTTGATGCTATAATTCACTTTAAAGAGAAAACTTGAGAAACGATTTTCTCATCATTAGATATTGGTATTAAATTTTCAAAATGAATGAAAAGTGTACTCGCTCTTCCTGGTAAGAATAATTATTAATTAAGAGAGTAAATGATGCTTCAATGATATCCAAATATAGTCTCGCAGTAAAGCTTACAAAGAAAGATATGCAGATGTGGCGTGCTTCAGCGATCCTTAGATATTCTCGACCAGAGCCTCGGGCGTCTGGGGATCCGTGGTCATCTCATCGCTTATATCCCCCACCGAACTGGTGATTGTGGACAGGATCGAGGTCATGGTGGCGTTTAGCACCTCTGCACTGCTGGCCGCCACCGTGCTGTAGAGCGCCAGAGCTGTGGTGGTAATCACGGTGGCCAAGGCCGGACTTGAGGTGCTGGTGGTGGAGCTGCTGGACTGCGCCAGGCTGGCCAGCGTTGTGTTGAGCAGGAGCGGGGCCAGAGTGGTGGCCCCAGTGGTTGGCGGACTCATCGTACTTGTACTGGTCAGCGGCAGCGGGTGCGGCAGATGCCCGTGTCCATGGCCGTGGCCATGGAACTGTTCCAGGATCGAGGCGGGCACATAGGGATACGAGGGACAGGGGTTCGCCAGCTGCGGACCCAGCATGCTCTCGAACAAGTAGCCAATTAGGGAGCCTACCGTCAGGCCCACATTATACGACAGGGTCATGATGTTTCCAGTTACCTCCTTCAGCGTTCCCGGCACCTTGGCCGGAGCTAGCATCATGGGCAAGCTGCCGGCCAATCCGTTGGTGATGCCCAGGGCAATGGTGAAGACAAACGGCGCCGTCTCGCCGGAGATCACTGGACGCTGGCGCGGCGCACAGCAGAGCAACAGAAGCGGCACCAGGACGATCCTTAGTCCCGACAGCAGAATCAGCTGGCGGCGTGACCACGGGTAGGGACTGGCGGCCAGGATTTTGCCCACCACATCCGATGTATTGAAGCAGAACATCAGCAGCACTGGCATCCAGGAGCGAAGGGCGCAGGACTGCACCTCCACCTCGATGCCCGGGTACAGGGAGAGGGTCACGCAGTAGGCGAGGGCGATGCACACCATGTGCGGATAGATCACCTGGGCCACCCGCCATCGGGTTACGAATCCCTCGCGGATATCGCCCAACTTGCTCGGCCGGCAGCGACGCGGAGTGATCACGTGCTCCACCTTGAAGGCCACCGTCGTGGGCGTTGTGGGCTCTTGGGCGGGAGGCGTGGCCGGAAGTTCTGGTAGCTGGCCCAGGGCCTCGATGCTACTCTCGCCGGCCGTGGGATTGGACAGCTCGTACACGGGATTGCTGAAGCTGAGAGCATTTCCAGTGCCCTGTTGTCCCACCGATGTGGTTGTGGTGTGCGTCCCGTCCATCGACAGCACTCCGTACCGAGTGCCACTGGGCGCTCCATCAACCTCCTGCTGAAAAAACCAGAACCAAAACATTTTCAACTATTTCTTGAAACCCTCTCTTGGCAGTCGACTTACCTCATCCGGCCGCAGGACAATCTTGGAGCAGGCTTCCACGTGGAACCGCACAAACGGCGAATTGATGGTGGCCACATGCAGCAGGTAGCTGAAGAGTATGTAGAGGGTGGAGGTCAGAAAGAAGATGACCGTGGAGACGCGGTCGTTGTTGATGAGCAACTTGGTCACGACACGATTGGAAGACACCAGGAAGCCGGCGATGCTCTCGCCGGCCATCACCGCCTGGGTATACTGCTTGGGCAGCATCGAGGCGAATCCGTAGAAGCTGGACTGCTGCACGGTGCATCCGATGGCGGTCAGAGCAACCGCGGACATATTCACAAGGTACGCTGTATTCTGGGCAAACATATGCCAGGCCACCTCACACACGGCCACAAAGATGAGGGTGGTGAAGGATACCATGTAACCGAAGAGCACACGAGACTGGAATGGCGCCAACGACAAAACTATATTGTTCAGCAGGACGGTGGCGAATGCCACAAAAATGTACGTCATCGACATGTCCAGGGCCACGGGGCGACCAGGAAAGCGCGCCTGCCAGTAATCCGCAGCAATGATGAAACTGTAAGCAGAAAAAACATGGTGAATATCTTAATTTAAAGAGAATTAATGGGGTATATTTCAAATAAATGAATCATTTTAAAATATTCTTTAGGAAGCTATTTTGTAAAATATTTTTTTAAATTTAAACATCTTCCTCCTACTATAACTCACCTATTGTACGGCAAAACAAACCCAATGCCCGCCGCCAATAGGGCCAGGTAAACGGAGTGCCTCTGATCCTTGGGAGCACGCGTATCAAACTCGGGACTGTCCATGCTGGCCGGATGCCTCAGTCCCGAGCCAGCTGGGGAATGGCTGCTCCTCGAGCGGCCAGAGCCACGACCGTCCAGCGGTTCGTATGTGGTTTCCTGTCCACCCCCATCCATGGCTCGCTGCTGTTGTTTTGCTCCTTAAAACCTTAACCAAAGCTTAGTCCTTTGGTGGTTAAACTACTCGTTGGCTGCTGGACCTTGGCATTGTTTTCCAGATTGGCATGAGGACTCTCGGTTGCGGATTCGGAGCAAACGTTATACACAAATCGATAAACAACAGACACAAGTGGCCGAACTCGCAATTAGCCACCACAACACTCAGCTGATATCTGCAGTTTTAGCCGTAAAAACTTAACTGGGCTTGTAAGCCTTTAATTATTAATGCCTTAATTCGTGGCTTTATTTTTTATTTGATTTATTTAAACCGCTTTCCGCGAGGGACATCTGCTCGTCAGCCTTTTGCTTTGCCGATGTCCTGGCATTTTTCTCACCACGCCCGCGTCTGCGCATGTGGCGTATGATTGATTTTATTCAACCGCGTTGGCTATCGGACCAAAAATAAGCCTGTTGTTGTTCTGTTGATGAGCTGAAGGGGTGGCCTTTTTCTGAATGAAATGCTTCTTCTTCTAGTTTTGCAATCTGACCACATTTGAATTGCTTAAGAATGAGCGAAAATAGCTAAAATATGCTTTCGGAAAATGTAGTTTTAAGATGGTTATGAAATAAGATAATAATGAAGGTTAAACAAATTATTACGGTTTGGAAATCCTTTAACAAGATATCCAAACGGTTTGGAAATCCTTTAACAAGATGTCCAAACGGTTTGGAAATCCTTTAACAAGATGTCCAAACGGCTTGAAAATCCTTTAACAAGATGTCCAAACCTAAGATCCAAAATATAATATCTTAAAAAAAATGTCGGTATCCCTTAGAGTTCAGCCAAGCAAAGGTACTCCTTTTCTAAATAAAGTAATTAAAAAACCCAATCCATATAGATATACCATACCATACTCTAATTGCTGGTTGATTACTAACATATATTTTTCGTAGCCATATATATTTAATAAATGGTAAAATAGTTTACATCATTTTCATATAACAAACGTATTTAATATTATTTTCGTATAAAAAGCAACGCTTTCAGCCAATAAAAGTACAAAAATATAAACAAAATTGTAGTTTTGTGACCAGAAATAAAAGTATAAAATTAAAATCAGATCAACAGTTTTTTACAACTTTTTTGAGAATGGGTAAAACATCCATATAATAACTCTGTTTAATACGCGTATTTCGTTTATGAATAAACCTCGAAGGAATGAATGATTATTACCAGGGACCGTCACAACGATTTTAAAAATAATTACAACTTCTGATTTATCATAACAAAACTTGGAAATAATAATTTCTTTCAAAATACATTTTATATTTCCAAGTCTTCTTAACAAAACAAACCAATAGCTAACTGGTATTTCAGAGTCCCTGATTATTACATTTAATATTCATATTTTTCGTTAGGGGAATAATAGTTAGTGGTGCTTTTTCGAGGCATCATCATAGCTGGGTGGCAAGTTCTGCAAGAAATTAATAACAAAATTTATAAAATGTTTAATTATAGATTTAAACCAATACTTACATTATATGAAGGTGGCATGTCACTGCCTCCCGATCCACTGGGTCCGCCTTGGTTATATGGGGTATTATATGCACTTGCTGCCGCCTCAGCTTCTTTGGAATCTGTTTGGAATACAGAAAATCGAGCTCATTACAAACCATGTGAATTATTTATTTTAGAATTAATTTTTGTAATCTTATGCCGTTGACATCTCTTACAATTTGTGTTTATGGTATAAGAGCTGGAACCAGAAAAACACACATGGTAGCTGGTCTTTGGACTGGATAGAAATAATGATGAGTGCTGCCAAATCTTGCTACTAAAGGTTCGCATTTTTTACGGGTTTGAAAGGGTAAAGAACAAGTTAAAGAGGAAACAAACGTTAAACAAAGTCACTATAAATAAAACTAATAGACGACTCGGCTTTTGTTAGTATTTGCATGTTTGGGGTTTAGAGGGGTAAACATCGAAAACAATAAGTCTTACTTGTTGGGGCTTGGCTTTTTGAGGTACAGTAGTTTGTTTGCTTTTATTACACTGTAAAAAATGGGTCAAAAGAATAAAGTTTTTTCCTTTAGGTGTTGGTAAATGAATTTTTTTTCGGGTATTGATATTGGGTATTAGGTGTAGCTACAGATGAGGTTTTAAATAAGGAGAAATAAAAATCAAAAAAGGTGAAAAAATTAATTTTTAAATTTTAATAAAAGTATATTGTATAACAGTACTACTTTTAGGGACATATTCTTACAATTTGGTCAACAAAGAAATAAAACAAGGTTAAGGATGAGATAATTCTGTACATTTCTTGAAACTTCTTGATAGATTTTAAGATATCTTGCATAGTTTGTCTGTCCAAAAAGATCTTAAAGGTTCCATAATATTCATTTACTCGATGGGTTTAACGATCCTACATTCCATTTCGTTTTCATGCTATACATTTCCCTTTTACAAAGTATTTCTTGACATTCATGAAACATTTCCTATTGATTACTTGTCATTCTTTTTATGATCACCTCCTTCAGCAAAAGTAAAAGCTAATTCAAATTGTGCATAGTTAAAGGAAGGAAATGATAATGAACTAGTGATAAATGAAGATTTAATTGGGTTTAAGCTTTACTCACTTCCTGGCGGCAAGCTGAAGCCCATGAAGTTCACTCCCGAAGCGGCAGTTCCTCCAGCGGCCCCTGCTGCCTGCGACGGCTGCTGATTTGGTGGTGGTGCTCCACCCGGATAACCATTCGGCTGCTGAAGTCCCGGCGTGTTGAATCCACCGGGCACATTACCATAACCACCATACGGTGGAGGTCCATTGTAGTTCTGGGCCGGCTGCACATATGGAGCTCCTGGTGGGCAATTCGCTGGCGGACCACAGGCGCCATAGGGCGGTGGCTGGACATAACCACCGGCCCAGCCCTGCTGTTGTCCATAACCCGGCTGTTGCTGCCCGAAGCCGGGCTGCTGCTGTCCATAGCCTGGCTGTTGCTGCCCGAAACTGGGCTGCTGCTGTCCGTAACCCGGCTGTTGCGGCTGCTGTGGTGGCGGTGCTGAAAAACCATACCAAGTGGGTTCAGACGGCGGCGGAGCCTGCGGCTGCTGTGGTTGTGCTGGCTGTTGATAGGGTGCCGGTGGTGCTAAGACGAGAGAGATGGGAGAGAGTGCCCCAGTGGGTTAAACGAAGCGTGTGCGGTGCGTGAATTTCGATTTTCGAGGTGGGTTAAGCAAGGCCTTTTTTTCCAATTCGCGTTGCATTGTGCCAAAACAAAAGCCGAGTAGTGCTGCCTTAATGGAGTGTCTGGTGCCTGGGAGTACTTACCAATACCCGGATACGGCGGCGGATTGTCGCTCATGAACACCGTGTTCGGAGCCGGGCCACTGAAGGCGTCGTGCTGCGGCAGCCAGCCGTAGTAACCTGGTGGCGGCTGGTATGCCGGTGGTGGTGCCTCGTTCCAAGCTCCAGCCGGCTGATAGGGTGGCGGATCATCGCCAGCAAGACCGCCGCGATGGTAGTTGTTCATCGCAGTCTTGGCGGAGCGCAACAGAGCTTGGCCATATCTAGACAAAAAAATTAACAATAAACTAAGGGATAGTAGACATAGCGAACATTTCCTTACTCTATGGCACCGCCGGCCTTGAAGTGAAGCTTGAACTTGACCTCGCCCACATAGTTGCCGTTAGGCTGGGCGCGCACCTTTCCCTTGATGTAGTTGGCTCCGAAAACCGGCTGCTCAATCTCCACGTCCGACAGAGCCACGAACGGAGCACTGAACGACTGCATGGCATCCGAAGACTTCTTGTTGTTGAAGATCATCCGGTGGGAGGTCAGGTAGATCCTGCCCGCCTTCGAGCCCTTGAAGATGGGACTGTCCTGGCCGGAAAACTCCATGGAAACGCTGTCGCTGTGCAGCAGGATGCTGTTAAAGGAAACGGACAAGAGCTTGTATCAATATTTTCCATCAATCAGCCAATCAACGGATACCACACGTCAGTGTTTACATTTGTGATATCAGATCCTAATTTCCAATGAAGATTATGAGGCTTTCCCGGATACTTACTACTCGCCAGCGTGGATGAGTACGCCGTTGTTGGCGTGGGCCGTGTTCACCGACATGCTGGTTTGGTTTTAAACCGAAATTTACTCGAAATTTCCTGTATTACGTTTCGAAATTCGAATGCGGTTTGTTTTTCCTTAAAAATCTGACGACAGCTGATGATTCATAGTAGCGATGGTCGATTATGTTCGATTGCTTTTGGTATACCCTGCCTATCGATAGCTATCGGGCTCGGGCTGCTCGTCGCTAGAGGAAATTATTTTTTTACACTACTTTGGCGTACAATTGCGGGGGCTATAATATGCGTAAGTGATAAAGTTATTAGTTAAAGAAGTCCTTAAAAGGCAAAACAAAGCATCAGGAGTGAAAATCAAACTGTGGAAAAGTCGGGACATGTTCCTTTCGTCCCGTATTTACCTGTAATCAGCGAGGGCACTTACGCCATTTTGCAGACCTCCCACCCCCCAAAGAGAAAAAAATAGTGGTAATCGAGAATTTAGGGGCTCCGCAGCTGATTGTTATTTTGTTTTATTACCGGCTTTGTTTGTGCCGTTATTTTTAGTGATTTAATATTATTGCTTACCTCCTTGCAGTACCGCTCTTTGGGACCATGCCGAACGGCGTCAGTTTGCCAAATCACCCGAATTTCCTTAACCAACTGGCGGCTGCCATCTCCACGGTGGCCACCACCACTGCGGGCGGTGGCGGCGGCGGCGTAGGAGGTGCTATCACCATGGGAGCCACATCGCCGCCCAAGCAAGCATCCAACAATAAGGCAACTAAGCCCCAGCAGCAGCCGCAGGGCAGTGCTCCTATGGATCTGGAAAACGAGAATGAACACACGGCGGACGTGACATCAACCACAAACCACAAGGATCCCAAGCTGCAGGCCACATCCACCGGGCTCTCGCTGCCGGACTCAGCGCAACTCTACCTGAACGGACTGATGCAGACGCCTCCGGGGTATCTGTACTTTCCGACCATCCAGGCGGGCAGTGGTCCCGCTGGCGGGAACACGTCCGCCACCGGAGGAGCATCCGCTTCATCCGTGGCAGCGGCGGGCAGCAACACCAATGCCCAGATGCTAATGGACCCCACGGCCATGATGGCAGCGGCCATGCAGCAGATGCAACAAATGCACTACGCTGCAGCAGCGGCGGCGGGAATGCCCTCGGAGGCAGGAGCAGTGGAAGCAGCCCTCTCGGCGGGTAAGACTACATTTTGGGATACATCTATGCTCCAACTTACTCACTTTTTACTCTCTAACTCAGATGGCACGGGAGCGGCTGGCCTCAAGGAGGTTATAAAGACAAAAAACTGTATTTTGTTTCCGCCAAACCCCAATGCTCCACCGCCCACCATACGCGATCGTCCGCCCGGCTGTCGAACTGTTTTTGTGGGCGGACTGCCAGAGAACATAACCGAGGAGGTGATCCGTGAAATATTCGAGTCGTGCGGGGAAATCACCACGCTACGCATGTCGAAGAAGAACTTCTGCCATATACGTTATCGCCAGGAGACAGCCATAGATCGTGCCATCTACCTTTCCGGCTATAGGTTGCGAATTTCGGCACTTAACGAACCGCCCAACTTTGGACGTCTGCATGTGGACTATGCGCAGGCTCGGGATGATCAGTACGATTATGAGTGCCGGCAGAGACAACAGCAGCGGGAGCAGCGTCACCGGGAACGCATGTCGCTGGACAGAATGCGATCGCAGTCACCGCCACCCATTCCCCACTATACGGATCACGAGGCAACGGCCGTAGCCGAGCATTTGCGCACCAACGAGACCTTTGTAAAGGCCATCCAGACGATCACCGCCTGGCTGGAGCGCGGTGACTGCACCAAGCGCAATGCCAACATCTTCTATTCGATGATTCAGAGCACCCACGCCCATGTGCGGCGACTCCACGCCGACAAACTACAGCTGGAGGAGGATCTCAAGAAGGCGAGGGATAGCTACCGCAAGCAGATGGGCACCATGTCCACACAATGTAAGTATTCCAGCCGATCAGCCGGCGGCGGATCAGCTTTCTTAGCTCTTAGACTAGACGGAAATTTTACATAGGTGCCGCTCCCACTTTGAAATCCTATTTTTATATTTTCGTTGCGCCCGGGTTAGCCTCTTAGCGTCTGTATATCTGAACAATCTACCAGCGTTCCACAAACACACCACCCACACGAACAACACACACCATGCCCACCAAACACACACACTTTAGCAAAACTAGTCATCGAAATATTAAATGCCGAAACTCCATAAAGAACTCACTGTCTAAAATTTGCTCGCCCCAAAAAGACGAAGGAGCAAACCCAAAAAATCCAAGCAGGATCAGGTAAAGCCTAGCAAAAAATAAATAAAAAAGAGCAAGCCAAAGGTCGCCGCACACGGAGCAAGAAAATCGTATAAGATGAAGAGGCGATCAAAGTATGTTGTTCTTTGAGAACTTTAAAGCAAGGTTTTAAATAAAAATTTTCGAGATTTAATTAAAGATTTTATTATCATAAAATCTCAGCATTTGTCTAATATTATTGATATTGTATAAATGATTTAGTTTGTATCTTGTTTTTGAATTTATCACCTTAAGACAGGGATTGTATGCAAAGTTAATTTAATTTGTCTTGAAAATGTCACAAAAAATGACAGTAAATTTAAAATCCCCTAAAATTCAGTACAACATACATTGATTTTTTATTCTTCAATATTTTATTGATTACTTTTAAACATTTTAATTAATTTTAAATATAAAGTCATTTCAATGGCACCCTTGTTAACTGAAAGCAGTTTAGACACATTTTTTTTTTTTTTAATAAATTGAAAATATTTAGCGAACTCCGTAGCTCTCCTGTAGCATTACAATACAAACACATAACAGTTTGAGTATAAAATAATTATGTTATAATTTTCACGACTTAACGAACTAAAGCTTAATTAGTTACCAATTTTCTGTGCACTACTTTGATCTCCTCATTCGCTGATTCGCTCCACTGTGCGGCTGATACTCTCTTCACTTTTACTGTGCCTCGGACACCATCACAAAAGTCCGCTGAAGTCTACTTGAGGGCCCAAAGGTTTGTAAGAAGCCGCAAAGGCGAAGAAACACAAATTCAAGACAATTTCGCTGACAGAGTAAGGGAATAAGCTTCCTGTAGACCCAAAACCCTCTCTCAGACTCGGACAAATCTAAAGATAGGTAATGAATCACGCTGTTGTATTCTCTCTAGATTGTACCTAATATATCAAATCTTAAATAACCGTAACTATTTTACATATACATACATAAATAATTGCTATGCGAGGGTCTCTCCTGTAGATTAATTCAATTTATAATTTCTCACTCATTTGATTCGCAAAAGAACAAATCTAGTTATTTAATAATAATAATAAAAAAAAAACGTGAAGAGCAAGACTGAACTCCAAATCCAGAAAACAACATCAAAAATACCCTCTGTCCTCCCTTAATATTATTATATATTATTGCATTATTGTTCAGTCACTCAGATTGAAAAAGTGTTCAATGCCGCTAGTCACAAGAAGGTTTGGGACCATTTCACCAAAGCCCAAAGAAAAAACATCGATCAATGGAAGAAGTTAGCCACGGTACGTACTAAAATGTTCAAATAATCAAAATACGAACAAACTCAACCTCAGATGTTGCCAAATGTTGTGTATAAAAGCCAAATGTACTGTCCAATAATCTCGATTCACTACTCTAACGCTCGTGTTATTGTTCCTGTTATTATTATTATTATTTGTATTATTATTGTGGTGTTACTCTAGTCGTAATCGTAATCGTAGTTGTCCTAACATCTTCACTAATGCGATTTTGTGTTATCCATATCAGTCTGCACGCCGCCACATTTACCCCTACTACTACTGTACGTTTCCATAGCAGACGCTAATTGTTGTTCATTAATTGTTAATTTTCTCATGTTTGTTCCCTGCATTTATACGTCATTTAGTTGTTTGTTCGAAAGATTATCAAAATTCCCATATTATCGGTTCTGCTGATGTCACCTAACAAAATTCCCGACCTAATCTAGATGTAATTCGCAAGAGTCTGTTGAATTCTTTGTTTGTAACCTTGTTTAGAAATTAAAATATATATTTAAGAATTTTAGAAACTGTTTAAAATGAATTTGTATCTATTGTTTAAGCAGTTTCCTTGTCACAGACATTCATCAGGTTTATTTCAATTTATAGCTTCGCCTCTTTTCTTAAATGCTTTTAATCTATATATTTTCTTAGCTTTGGTGTATCATTTGTTTATGGTTTTTTCTCTCTCTTTTTACTAAGCATTTGCATAACATAAGCTTTAAATACTCTCTAAACTAAACGTAAAAGTTAGACAAATGTCCACAATTTTCCAAGTTTTTTTAACTTTAAAATAAAATGTTTTTTAAAAAGAAAAATTGGAAAATTTGTCGGATTGGTTGTGGTAAATCAAAAAAGAAGAACTAAAAAACTGTTGCTGTTGAGATACATGATGTTGAGTAACAAAGAAAAAAAAGCAAATTAATAATTAATATCAAAAGGAAGAATCGAAAATTCGAAAACTCTCTTTTTGAAAATGTGGCGAGGTAAGTAAGCGGACCAGTACAGAGTCGTGAAACAGGAAACCAATTTGATTGATGCATTCTTTAAATACGCAAATTTTATAGCTAGGTTCTAGAACTATAATCTGTATAAGCAATGGAACCAAAATGAAAACCATATACCCTTTCAATTTGTAGAAATGGGAAATTAATTAAAGATTTTTCGCATGCCAATGCAGGAACTGCGAACGGTCCAGATCACCGACGATGATGAAATGGAAATCTCCGACGATGAGCGGGACTATGAGAGGCGTGGGCCGGGCGCCAAGAGAATGCGGTATGACAGCGATAGTTTGAAGGTAAGCAGGCGGAGCTTAAATTATGTTTTAATAAAATAAATTAATAAAAAAATATTTCACTGCTTATTTCAGGACGAAAACGACTCGCTGCGCTGTCAACTGGAGGCCATTCGCCATGAGATGACTCTGGAGCGCAGCGACTATGTTCAGCGGGAAAAGCAGATCAAAGTGCTGCAAGAAACCATTCGCAACATGCAGACACAGCTGCTGCAGACCAAAATGCGCGAACAGAAGGACACCAAGATCATAGAGCAGCTTGAGCGGAATCTCAAGGATGCTGGCGTAAAGCAACTACTGCTTAAGACCAAAATTAAGGAGACGGCCGACAAGTTGAAGAACAAGGAGGCCAAAAACAGTAATGGTGCTGCCTCAAACTCTTCGAACGCCTCGAATCTCGACTATGACAGCGACGATTCGTGTAGTGAGGAGACTCCAGAGCCTTGTCGGCAGTCGGAGCCGGAAATAATTGATATCGATAAGGTGGACGATGATGTGAGGATCATAGAGCACCAGAGTGGAGTGGTGGAGATCCACGAAATTGAGGATGACGAAAATCTGGAGGCCCCAAAGGCGACCTCTGTGGAAACCAAAGAAAAGGAGTCAATTACAGAGAATAATTCTAAGGTCCACAATGTGGAGACCATTGCAGAGGAGACTCCAGTATCGCACAGGGAAAAGGTTAGTTTGGTATTTGTTTGATTAGCCTGATCCTTTATCTCTTCGCTTTCTAGGCCTCATTTCAGGCCCTGGCCCTTTCCGAGGCTAAGATAATCGCTCTGGCCTCCGCCTACCTGGTGCTGCATCCCCATGGCGTGGACATTGCCAACATAGCCAGTTACTTAGGCGGAATGCTCTGCCACAACAACGCTGCCCCCAGTAACCTAGATGATCTTGCCAATATACTCAGAAAGTACACGAATCTCTTCAAGGCCAAGGATGAGGCCAAGTGGCGGTTCTGCGGCTTCAGCGAGTCGACGGAGCCGTAGGGAGGAAGATTTCAAGTGTGTGGATTGTGGACTCGAATAAGATGGACAATTGAATGCTTTAATTATGTTACAACTATATATATATCATAATGCGTAGCGGGTAAGGGAGGAGGAGCAGAGTGACATGTTAACCGACGGATGGACGCAAGTCTTTCAGTGCAATCACAACTTAATGAGACCAGTTCCAGTTTTTAAGGGCAAGTACTCGTAGTTAACTCTTATCAGAAGAAAGACACCACAAACTAACTACCGTTTCAATTATTTAAACAACTCAACAACCTAATGAATAATTATACATCTAAGCTAAATGAATTCAATATATACACCAAATATATATACATCAATATTTTAAATATAAAGCTGAGAGGCCGCAAGACGCAATTGTTGCTTAATGTTGACGCAAGAGCCGAAGGAATGGAACCAAATAAATTTTATGCTAAACTATATGACTAGTTCCCTTTGTTTGGGGTAAGGAAATCTGAGTCGGATAAGTAAAAATAATATTTTAAATTTAAATTACAAGTTATTTGTAAATTCCACTTGATAGTGGATTCAATTTAAAGTGATTCAAAAAATACTCCAAACAAGTGAATCAATAAATAATTAATAAGAATTAAAGTGGTTTGATAAATTATTTATTTTTTAAATATTTTCTTTTTATATATAATTTTAGTCCTTGCAGCAATCGTTCGCGGCTTTGGTGAAATTATCCTGTGAGCGCCCCAGATTACGTGATAAGCTTACGTTGCTTGCGTAAGCCGTAATAAAGTGCGCGAAAAGAAGCTGCGCGTCCTCTGCCAAGGACGTTGCCGCAAGCATCCTTCATGACCACCCACAATTGGGCTTAAATGACGTGATGAAATTTCACACGTAGGCTTTGAATTTCCACAAACCCCCCATTTGTGACGTCAACGTAGTTTAGGAAGAGCGTTACGGTTAAGCATAATCCGTAATAGGAAGCGATGGAGGAACGTTAATCAGCAACAACAAAAACACAGAGCACGAACAACAACTATACGAAAAGATAAAAGTACAGCAACAACAATAATTACATGGAGAGATGGCAGTAACAGCTACAACAACAACAACGACCGCAGGGAGAGATGCAAGAGAGCACAAGAACAAGAGCGCTAAATTTCCCACAAAAGCAAAAGCAACGTACTAACGGTGTGTGTTCAGCAGTGCTTTTCTACCGCTCTGCTGCTGCCGCCGCCGCTCTGCCACGGCCGTCAACGTCGACGAGGGAGGCCCGTCTATATCAACGCTATCAGTCGTTTTTGCGAATCCGACGCGCGCGGTTCTCTTTACAATTAATTCCAGAATAAGGAGCTGCTGTTTCGTCCATGTCCAAGTAACTGTGTCTCCCCCCCTCCGGGTGTGTGTGTGAACTGTAATTTTGTCAGCCGCTGTATATTTTACCATAATTACGTGCACTTTCTTTGCACCGCACAAAAAAAAACTGCAAGAGAATCGAAAAAGAAAGGAGCAGCCGCCTCCTTTCCCGCGCTCACAAAGGACAATTCAAGTTCACGACTTCGAGCGAGGAAGCTGCGAGGGCAACAACAAGAACAACAAAGCACGTTGGGCTCTTGTTTGTTTTGTTTTTTTCGGCGGGTAAGTTTGAGAGTGTTTTTTTCACCCGGTCTTTTTTGACTCGGTTTTAGAGCCACTGATTTGCCAAACAGCTTTGCCCCGGCAAAAGAAACCGCAAAATACGCAAATCTATACGAAAAGAGCGGGCAAAGTGATAAATTACCGGGCAGGGGGACAAATTGAAAAATACAAAAATATTTGAAAAAGAAATCACGGAAAACGGATCAAATTTGAGTACATTTTCGTCTTCGGTACAAATATATAGCAAACAGTGTGTGTGTTTCAAACAGAAATATTATGTTTTCAAAATTTTCCACTAACTCGAACTATATATTTTAGAACAAATTAAAAATAATAAGGCTTAGGTGCAATATATGACGTTATATTTGGTTTTGAATATTTTCAGAAATTTTAGACTAAAATAAAACGAAATAAAAATATAAATAAATATGTGAGAATAATACAAAATAAATAAAAATGTCTTGAATATAATTAAAATAGCTTCTTGGCGTAAAATGTTGCAGTCAATCAACAAAAATAACTAACAAAATCTATATATTAATGTGAGAATTCATTATCATTTAACAACCCAAAAAATAATTAGGAAATGTCAACGTTTTGGTTTAGTTCTACTGAAACCATATTATATTTAAAGAAGTTTTTACATTATTTTTACATTTTGCAAAAACATAATACTATTTTTTGTTTTATATTCTTGACTAAATATATTTCCTGTTCAATTTTACGTCAAGCTAATTAAGGGTGTGCTGGTCACGGGATATTTAAAAACCATTCATTAAATCACATAGATTAGCCTGAGTACAAACAACAGCAACAAAACATTCAAAAAACTTGTTGAACATTCGAAAATATACTTTTTGACGTCAATGTTTATAGTGAAAAATGTTCTACAAAAATATATGCTGTGTTTGAAAATAAATAAATAAAATAACACAATAAATTAGAGCAGCTTAGAGAGCAAACAACTCTAGAAAATCTGGAACTAAAACAAAGAGGTGGAAAATGACAAAGCCGCTTTTCCACTTTGTGTCAGTAGTGCATACTGGCATTATAGGAAAAGGGAAAAGAAAATTATGCAAAAGTCAGGGGCTGGAGTCCCCGTCCCGTGATTCAACACTTCCCCCTTGGATGTTTTCGAAAGCCCAACAATGATTAATTAGGCGCTGCACGAGTTTCGGAACTGAAATATCTATGGAGAACCCAGCGGAGAACATGTTACTGCATTTTCGATGGGGGAAAAGCTTTGTGCTGAGTTAAGCGTAAATTTGATGAGACACGGGAACGTGCCAAATGTCAACATGGGCCATAAACAAATTCGATTCATAAAATACACGATCTACACACTTATTTATGGCATGATCCCCAAGCCCCCGAGCTTGGCTTGAATTCCCGAACAGAACATTAAAGTTTCCCAACCGCAGAGCACTTCCACGTATATCTTCCCGAGCAATCTGTAAAAATCCCCGGCTAAACCTCTTATTTTTGTTGTGTTATAATTAATTTTCGATTTCAAATCGAAATGGGTAGCGGCACTTTCTTCGATTGAAAAAATAGTCACGTACTTGTTAATTTCCTGTGCAATGCACAATGTCTGTTTAAAATAAAAGAATTCCCCTTTTATTTGAAATTTTATAGATTAATAGATAGCTAATAGAAAAGTAAACTAATGATAAGCCGATGGAATCAATTGCTCAGGCTCTCCATGCACTCTAACTTCAAGACCCTGATCCCATTTGGGAAACTCCTCAAGCTCAAGATCGGAATAATATTGTATACAAGTATTTTTATCAAACCTGTTGCATTTTTTTGAGTATTATATATATTTGTTTTTATTATGAGGTGTTTTTTATAACTTAGTCATTAATTCTTAATTGGGAGCAACTTGGGGAAAAGGGAAGATTTGATATTGTAATCACATCATTATCATAATTTAAGTGGAGATTAAGGGATTATATATGTATGTTGGAGGTTAAAGCTTAAGAATAACATTTTCTGAAGAGTATTACTCTGAAACTTAATTTAATTTTCTATGCCCGGATACAGAAACCCTCTTGAGTAATAGGATGTGTGTAAGTAGGAGACGTTTGTCAGAATTAGTTTATTCTACCACCCGCCCTTCCTTATCCACAAAATAATAAGCAAACTTATTCAAAACAAAACTCAGTTAGTTCATTAGAGTCAATCCATTTGCATTTGTTTACGAGCAGGTGGCTCTTCCACTAAAACACACAAATTTTTTTGCGGTTGCTCAAAGCAAAAATTCACTCCCCAGCTAATCCAATTAACTCGGCCTAGTTCAAGGGCAATGTAAACTTTTATTTACTTTAATTTTTTGCAACTAAAAACGGGGATTCCTTTTTTGAGGAAATATGGAGATTAATGCATATTTGATACGGGGGGATAAGAGTTTTCCCACAACTAAATCTAAGCAAACAAGCAAACGGGAAAAATTAACATCACGTGTCGCGGACAGGTAACTGACAAGGGGGCTGTAGGGGGGGTAATTCGGTGGGTGGCGGTGGCTTGTTGCTTGTAATTCAATCGAAGCACTGTGACGTCAGAGGGAACTGGGGCGTTCCACCTGAAAGATGTAAACAAACTGACCCCTCTAAGCACACACACCGAGATACAATTACAAGATACAACAGATACATTCCGGTGGCCTTGGCCACTTTGTTGACTCATTTGTGTGATTGGCTTTTAATCAATGAAAAGATGTTGAAAAACTATTTGGCTAAGGAAAGGCGAAATAAAAGTTTCTCTGTCAAGTTCAAATTTGCATATATCCTACATATATCCCTAATCTTTATGCTTATAGATAGAAAAAAAATGTATTGCAGAGAAAGCGACTAAAAATAGTGCGTAAGAATTTTCTGTGACGTCAAGTTGGGAAATCAAAGGCGCATAAAGCGTTGACGACACCCACGCATTGGCTGCGGGAAATTGTAGAATATTTTCCTGCATCTGAGAAGAGAGGAAAATGTTTGAGGAAATCTTGGAGAATTTATCGCTAGAAATATTTATAGACCTTTGACTGGGAAATGTTTCAATACATATAAAGCTTTTTCAATTCATAAAATATCTTTTACATATAAAACCAAGCCCCTTGGCTGATAGACATAAATTCTTGCATCGTTTCTCTCTACAGAGTTGAAAAGAGTTCAAAATTTGATCTGAGTTTATGGAACTTTGACACGTTTAAGCCGAGCTTTTACGGGTTCGCTCAACGCACTTTATATTGTGCAAATTACTTAAACATTCCGATCATGTTTTAATAATTAAAAACAACTTTTTGATATGAATGAATGAAAACCGTCGCATTTGTTTAATACATCAATTTGAGAATACCTTAAAATATAATTAGTACTTTATGTAGGCATTTCAGGTTTGTTTTTATTATTTCTCAAATGCCTTAGAATTTGCAATAGATTTGTTGTTGTTCGAAATATCACGTTTTTACGTTGTGCATGCACTTTTTGAACTTTTATGGAACTTCAGTTCCTCTTTTACTCCATGTACGACAGTTCGGGGGGTTTTCCGTAAATTCTGAGGGAATACTAATCAGATCTCAGTGCAAGCTGAATAATTTTTTGCACCTCCCCAGTTTGGAGCTTCTCCGAACGAGAACAATCAGTCAGTCAATCAGCTGCGCTGACGTTGATGACGGCTTTTCAATTTACTTTTTTTGTATCAGGCTATACACTGCCGGTTACGCATTGACATATATCAGATTACCTATAGTATTTTTTGTACAATTTAGCGAGCGGAAGCTGATCGTTAAATGGAAGATTAGCGAGTGCAAAATGTGAAATGTGGCTCTTTCCCTTAGTAAATGTCACTCAAACTTTTTATAAAGTGATTCGTTTTTTAGAATTTCCATATATTGAGATTGTTTCTAATCATTTTCACTTCATGATCGAATATAGAATTATGCCTCATTATTTTATTTCCATTTAGTCATGCCTTACTTTATTTTTAGTTAACTTCCTTTGGCTGTCGCTTACATATTGTTATTTTCAAAACGTAAATATGTTTAAATGACATTTTTAACGCCTGGCATTACATTCATTTCGCGTTTATTTATAAATTTGCATCTGTTTTCTTGGAGACTTCGTAACGGGCCTGCCTCATTACCGCCTGCAGCTAAACTTGTTTTCGTATGTCGGTCCATATCAAAGGCCTCTTTGTTATTTTCACTTCTAATTAATCGCTACCCCAGGAAGAGCGGAAATCGCTGATAATTGTAATTTATATACTGATATTTTTGGCGATCGATTCCCTTGGGCTTCTCAACATTTTCGCTTGGAGACGACGATTCGATTTCAAAACAACACTATTATCCCTGAACTTGGTCGCTTAAGTTCATATTTTTGTAGTCGAGGGCGAGAAATATTTAATATATACTAACACTTTGTGTGGTCTCTATACTCTTATCAGTGTTTTTATTCAAAAGTCTATTAGTTGTCTGATGCTTACTTATGTTATCAGTTGAAGGAAACACATGACAAACTGTCCACCCTCACGGTTAGCATTAACTCATAAGTATGTCTATAATTTCCGAGACGTTTTCCCGTCATTTTTCACTTTAGTCTTCTGAAATGTGAAATTGCAGTGCCAGAAACGTAATGACATATTATTAGAAGAGCGAATTAAGGGCCTGTCGAGTGGCAATCGGGGAACTTTTGCTACGAATGCCATCTTGTTTATCCACGGTTACAATTGATTGTGGCTTGTTTATAGCTTGCTGGATTGTGCAATCGAAGAATTCAATGTAAACAAAAGATATATCAATCATATTAGCGGTATCCTTCACCGATAACTTGAGGGCGATAAGGTTTACGAGGTTTCTGGAGTCGAGTGCCCTCTCTTCAGGACCATAATGACACAAATTATGCCACTTTGTTCGAGTGTGTTGTAAATGGCACGAGTCAAGTGCAAGTTCCTCCCGATAAAGGCGATGATAAGACTGAAAACTTGTGCTAATAACGTAGGAAAATCTAATAATAAAATACTTGTGCCGCATATTAAATCTAATGAGGATCTCGGTTCGCCCTTATCATCTGTTTAAGTTAAGTGTTAATCAACTGCAGCTACCGTAGAACCCCTTATCACACCGAGGAACTTGGACCCTGGGCCGGAGCCATCGGTAGAGCTTTCAACATTTTCCAGGCACTAGGATCTCAGCAACCAGCAGCTCGCTAACGAGAGGAAAATGCAAAGGCGATTCAGCAAAGAAAACAACTTACATATAAATATATATGATTAATATTATTAATGTGTATTTATTGAAATCGCCTGCGGCCAGACGTGGATCGTCCCACTTGGACTGCTATACCTGATAAACCCAGTGAACTCCCGGCTGCGAATGCGAATGCACTCGTCGCGAAATCCCGCCTCCTCAGGCCGACAAATGATTGACCTTCCCGGCTTCTTGTGGGGCTCGTCCCCAAGCTCCAGCCTGCGTCAATGCGAGCCCACAATTCGCGCCTCTGAACAACAATAGAATCAACAACTAGGCCCTCAGATTGTGACAACCAGTACTAAGTAATAGAAATATTAATATTAATCAAGAGATTATCGCCCTCCCCCTTTCAGGCGCCTCATTACGCAAATCAATGGCGAAGACTTTGAACTTGTCCCAGCCAAGAACGGAGCTCATTGACCAATAGCCCCGCCACTTCATGGTTGATCAAACACTATAGCCAAGGCATAGTTTATAGTTGCACAAGTATTTGGTATAACTAGTGCCTCCATGGGTCTGGCAATCCAATTATTGAGCCACAAAATAACCTCACAGTTGCGACTACTGAAAGCGTATTTTATAGATGGATTATCAATGTTCTGAGCTAAGGAGAACCAATATTTATGTTTTTTGTTGAAGTTCAAAGATTGCTTCGGGGAATTTTTGAGTGCCAACAATCATGAATTGATAACGATGATCTTGGAAAATTTAAAACAGTGAAAGTTGATAAGAAAACTAATCGAAATCTTAAGTCGGTATAACTCAAGAAATACTTTGTGATGTGAGCAGAAAAATCTATAAGTTAAACTACAAAGAACTCTACACAAACTTGAACTGCTGAAGTTCTATTGTATCATCAAAAAATACCTTTCCCTTTAGTCACTCACAAATCTTATCGTTTTAAGCTATATCTTTGACATGAGTCTTGAAGCAATGTTTATATTTTTGTATTTTATCTGAGCGCAAGTAAACCATAAAGATTTCTTTTAATCAAAGTAAAGTGCGCTCAATTGGCTCTAATAAATTCCCAAGCTGTAGGTAGTAAGAGAGCGCTACGCCTAGATATTCAAAATATATAAATTCGCTTTTCACTGAATTTAATAAGGAAATCTCTTGTTAAGGCCTGCGCTGCGTGTGGTTCATGGGGATTGTACGCTGAATGTGGGGGCGTGTTCGGCGGCGCCAGGTCTTCAGTAACAGAATCGGATGGTTTTATGCCTCTATATCATGTATTTATAGCTCTACGAGCTGTCAATCAAACTGTTTTTGGGAGGTACTTGTAGTAGTTATAGCTCCAGGCCCCGATTGACCGATCAGCAATGCACTCGATCTGCGATTTGCCCTGCACATAAATAAATACTTCGGGCAACCATATCTGGAATGGCCTGATAGGGAAATCTATTGGGTTCGATGGGGGGCCATAAAACGATTTGGCAGCCAAAATACAACTACAGGTGACATAACTGCGATAAGGCTTCGAAATATGCCCCCTGCCAAGGGTAAGGGGGTCCTATATCGCCACGCTGCAGCTTCATGGTGATAAGGATACGAGATTAAAGGCACCCCCCTGCCTGACCTCCTTCGGGCTTCTTTCTGCTGTCTGCCCGATTGTCTGACTAATAACAAAAACAATTTGATCGATGGTTATAGTCAGAACAATACCTCTTTTTTTTTGGCAATAAATTGGGGGGTCTATGGTGCTTTTTTTGGGCTAGAGATAAAATGTGCCTAGACAAGTATTTATGGGTTAATAGGTGAGTGAGGTGAGGAAAGGCTTATCAGTGGAATTTCGGAGGAAATTATTTACTGGCAATTGCCATATTCGTTGCAATATATACAATATTACTCAAGCCCATTGTCGTAAGACCTTTGTCTCAATAAACTCTGAAATGCATTACAATTCAAAGAGTTCGAAGAAATAAAACTCATTCAGTAAACCTTCAATTCTTGCTTAAATTTATGGCTCTTTCACGAGCAACAAAAAGTGAAGCAAGTGTTTTGACAATTCTGCGGCATAAAGAAATGTTTAAATATTTATCTATTTTTATTTACATAGCATTTTAGTGAGCATTTTGGGCTAATTCATTTGTACTGTTAGAAAGCCAGTTTCCATTTCAAATTCACAGTTTGGGAGGCATTGTCACAAGCTAAACGAGAGGAGTAAAGCTTTAAAACCACAGGGAAGCTTCTCCTAGCAATAAGCTTTTGTCCGTAGACAAATAATAAT
>JAEIIL010003358.1:0-42105 GCA_018905715.1 Drosophila lini | reverse complement strand
AAAAGTAATAAAACGAGATAATGTTTGATCCCTTTGATAAATTTATCTAAAACACTCAAACTTTTCTTTAATTTTTATTATTAATTAGGATGTTTAGTATTTATTTTTTACCTATAAGCCTGAGATTTACCCACCCAGATTACATGAACTATGCATTTTTCTTATAAACATACAAATAAAACCACATGAAACACTTTTAATGCAACAAAAGAATTTATTTCTGTATACTATTCCGATCAAGAGTCCATTTTAGTTCAATCATTTCCGGTGATCCGATCCATCTACCAAGGTCTACAATGGCACCTCAGGAGGAGGTGGTGGCTGTGGTGACCCATGGGCACAGCGGAGACCGCAGCATGCAGGCGATGAGGAGGAAGGTGGCCTCAGTCGCAGGAGCACTGAAGAGCATGAGCATGGCAACCACCAGGAGGGTCATCAGGAAAGTAGTGAACTGCATGGTGATATTATTGGCTTGTGCTTTGCTGTGCTGGAACCAGAACTACTTCTGCAGTCCAAACGGAGGCTATTTATATGGATTCCCAATGGTAATATCTTACCTGTTCTTCACACTAATCATTTTTGCGTTTGCTAAGATGCAACTTGAATAAATAGTTAGGTAAACGTAGTCGTCAATATTGACCCCCTTTTATTCCCACATCAGACGTGCAATGGTAAACACAGCTATGCATAATACTATTAATTGCGTCATATCGTGTATTTATTTACAAGATGCATTCTTATTGTTAAACAAAAAAACAAGAAGCTAAGAATTGGATCAGTGGTTGAATTTGAAATCTATCACAACTAAGCCAAAAAAAGCCCAAAGATCAGTTATACGTTTGTTTCTATTAGTTTAAAAGAACTGCATACTTGAATTTTACATGTTTAGAAATTAAAAGTTTAGTCGATTTTTCAAAATTTTAATGATGTAACCCCTTATCAAATTTTGAAGAAAGAAGGCAAATTTTTTTTTTGTCTTCTGGACATGTCTAGATCGACCCGCCTGTTGATACTGATCAATAATATATACCTATACCTTTTAGGATCAGACGTGACTTTATCACCGCTTTGCAAGCTTCTGACTAAAATATAATACCCTGCAAAGGTACAATAACTATTCCAATAACAATTAAAATATGCAAAAATATATAGATAAATCTTTAATACAAATTATAAATAAACGTAATAAAAAAAATGATTACATCTTAACAATATATATTAACACATGTTGTGAGGATTGATATCTTAAGACATTGGCTTCGTCTCAGCTTTACGAGACAGTGGACACTTCACACTGTAATTGGTAACAAAGTTAAACACTCTGAACAAACTCATTCCTCTCGGTTTTACCCTAATTATACTATTCTTATAATTACACATCCTCCTAGACCTATAGATCGGAAAGAGCGAGCTATGCATGCGCTCCACCCCGGCATTCAAGGCACAAAGCCCAGTGACAAAGACATCCTCCAAGTGAACTACCTTCGTGTACCAGGCCGCTTCGTACAAGCGTTTGACCACGTCAATGGACATAAGGTAACCTCCGCCGACGAGAAAGGCCGGATAGGTTTTATTTGGATACATGTAGTGTGGCATATACCACTTGTTTGTCACATCTACTATGGGCTTGGCCCGGATAAGTTTGTTTCCCAACAGCACACTGCTGGTGGCCATTAGTCGGAATGCCTTTTTCCCGAAAAAATTACGGGGTGGCATGGTTCCACCCAATAAAATGTGCAACAGATTGGGAACATTTACGAAGGCATCGTCATCCGTCTTGAACAAATAAGCGGTGGTGTTGGAGCAACTGCTGCTCACATGTTTCAGTGCCAGCACAGTTTTCAGCGTCAGATTTCGGTAGCTATCGATGAAGTCTTCCAGAATAATGTCGTTGTGCTGGTTCGCTTCTTCCCGCAGTTGCCTCAAGGATTCGTTTGTCCTGCTTCGCCCGATAATAAACAGCACCCTCACAGAGGCACGGAGGTTCTCATCCTTTCCGGTCAGGTATTCTGAATACAGTTGTATCCTACTTTTGAGAGGAGGATAGTAGGTTACTTTCAAGTGGCCATGGAGCTTTTGGAAATCCGGATAGTTGAAGCGTGATGAGTTCCCCCAGGTCTCCCGTATAGCTTGCCGGGCTAGGGAGTTCCGAACACTTGACTCCACAATAATTAGCAGAAAGGTTTTCTCTCCACAAAAAGCTTGGGGCTTAATTAAAGCAGTGTCCTCAAAGGGCGAAATGTTTGCCGTCAAGTCCACTGCATCCTCTGGCCATTCTTCTATTAGAGCTAAAGAAGGTTAAATATTATTAAAATATATATATAATTTTATTTATATGTTATCTATATACTTGTGCGGCTCAAGATAAAATAATAACGATTTAGCATGTAAACGTTGTATGCTGTGTAAAGAACTAATATTACAGTAAGAGTAAAGTATATCTTCAGCATAGTTTTCATGACGATTGCGTCTGAAATTAACTTCAACAAGCTAACGGAGTTAACTACCAACTATCAAGTGAAACTAAAGGCATGTGCAGCGTGCAATAGTTATGACAACGTAAGCTTTTTCAATATTGGTTTAACAAATGTGCTGCTAAAAAAACATCTGATGGCAAATGATAAATATTCCTATTTTCAGCACCTGCATAAATACGTAGAGATTAAGCTTAGCTTGCTTAAATTTCTTAACAATAATAATAAAAACAATCATTTTTCTATCTTGTATTTTCTTCAAAAATATCATACGCATTCACAATTCTTCGTTCACATTTGAAATGCAATAGCTGCATTCGTTAGCTAAGACTATGTTCAATTCCATTGGTAGTTTTTACATTATTGATATTTTACAGGGTGCCAATGGTCGGATTGGCGACTCATTGGATGCGATTGGTGGCGGAGGACTGCTGCACGTAGCTGGCCAACCATTCGCCCACCTTGGCCTTGTTCACCGCCAGCCACTTGATGTTGGCCTTCACCGCCTCCAAAGCCTGCTGGCGGGCCGCAGTTCCGGCTCCCGCCTCGGGATACTTGGCAAAGAACTGCTCCATCTCCTCCAGCTTTGTTTTCGTGGAGAAGCGAGCCGTGATGGTGGGAATCAATCGACCCAGGGTACGCTCATTAATGCCGAAGCGCTCTACCAGCTGCTCCCAGTTTTCGCGGACATAGTCCCAGACCAGGCTTTGACCCACTGGATTGGTGGAGATGTAACCCAGCAGCGTGAAGTAGTCCTGGCGACGCACTTTGGTTTCGTCCGCAGCCCAGGTGATGTAACGCTGCAGCAGCCAAGGCACTCGCACGGCGGCCAGGCAGTTCATCAGCTTCAGCTTCTCCTGGGCATCGCTTTCGTCCAAATACAGCTGCCATACCTGATCCCAGATCACCTGGGTGTTAACCTGCTGCATGCCGTAGTAGTACACGACGTCCCTGACATCGGGACTGGGTCTGGTCTCTGGACTGGCCAGCCACTGGTTAAACAGCGTGACAGCCTGCTGCAGGGAGCTCGCGTGTCCCAGGCTGCAGGCGGAACTCAGAACCTTGATGCGTAGGCGACTGTGAAGGATGAGATAATGAAAGTTAAGAAAGATCTTCAGAAAATGTTTGAGTGTCTTACTTTTCCAGGTGATCGGTGCCCACGGTGAAGGTTACCCGCTCCACGATGGGCGTGAGCAGCTTGAGGGCGTAGGTGGTGAAGTCGCTGAACAGATCTGTGTAGTAGACGAGGTTGCGCAGCGTGGCCAGCGAGGAAGTGCCCACGCTCCAGGGCACATAGTCAACCTCGCTCTCCAGGTAAGTGCTCAGGTCCAGAGCCACGGCATAGTCCAGCTGTCCGGCAGCGGCCAAGGTGTTGGCATCGTTCAGCAGGTGAGCACGGTCAGCGGTGCTGAAGGTCTCACGGGACGCCTTCAGTGCACTGGTAAGAGCAGCCCACTGCTCACTGGCATAGTTCACACGGTAGTATCCCACCTGATCCTTGTTGAACTTGATCCAGCTGGGCTCGCTGGTCAGCGTTATGCTGGCTTCGTTGTCATTGTGATTGAAGATCGTGGACTGGACTTCGCTGTTGATGCTGCTGGTATAGGTAATGGGAATCGACCAACGGTAGCTAAAGGAAGGAGTAAACGGGGATTTTCAGCAAAATTGAATAAAAGAACAACAATTCCGACTTACTTGAAGGAAGAGGCCTCCGCTTCGGCTGCATAGTCATCCTCATTGGCCAGGAATCGCTTTTGGGTAAGCCTGTAGGTGGTGCCACTCTTCTCCACCTGCACAACTGGGAGACCCATCTGCTCCGTCCAGGTCTTCATTATTAGTCTGCAAGTTATGGGAGATTAGACAAGGAACATAATGGAATTACCGATCCACCTACTTAACATCAAAGTCCAGACCCTCCTCCTCCTCGATGGCTGTGAGGTAGTCATCCGTGGTGGCAGTGCTGTAAATGTGACGCCTCAGGTAGCGAGTGGTGGCATTCTTCAGCTTGGGCTCGCCCACCAGGTTCTCCAGCATGCGAACCAAGGCGGCTCCCTTGGAGTAAGTGATGGTGTCAAAGTACTCCGTGATCTCGGCGGGGCTCTGAATGGACTTGACAATGGGATGGGAAGCCAGAGTCGAGTCAATGGTCAATACTGGATGCAGCTCCTCGGTCACAAACTGGTTGTCCATGTCCCAGTCAGGGTGCATATGCTTCACACCCTTGTACTCCACGTACGAGGCAAAGCCCTCGTTCAACCAGAGATCGCTCCACCAGTTCATGGTCACCAGGTTGCCGAACCACTGGTGAGCCAACTCATGGGCTACCACGATGGCCACACGTTGCTTGTTCACGCTGGAGCTGGTCGTTTCATCGTACAGAAGAGCAGTCTCCCGGAAGGTGACCAGTCCCCAGTTCTCCATGGCACCAGACACGAAATCGGGTATGGCCACCATGTCCAGCTTCGGCAGCGGGTACGAGGTGTTGAAGTAGTCGATGTAGTAGGCTGTGACTCCAGCCCCCGTGTCCAGGGCATATTGGGTCTTCTCCACCTGGGCAGGTGGGGCATAGACACGCAGCTCAATGGTACTTCCCTCCACTATGGTGCTCTTGTAGGCGAAGTCAGAGACCACAAAGGCGGCCAGGTACGTGCTCATGGGCACTGTCTCCTGGAAGGTCACCTCGGTGAGATCGCCATTAACATATTCGCTGGCAACCGGCATGTTGGACAGAACATGGTACTCATCGCCGCTGGGACGGGCCACGGTGATGGTAAACTGAGCCTTCAAGGCAGGCTCATCGAAGCAGGGGAAGGCCAGGCGGGCGTAGGTTGGCTCGAACTTGGTGCTCACAATCGATCTGGAACGGGAGGATATCAAATTTTAGTAGAGTTATAAGGACATTTTCTATATAAACTTAATGTTAGTGGGTTAAAATTAAAAGGTTACTCCTTAGGCTAGGTTAGATGTTAGTCTTGGTTGGTCAGCAGCTCCGGCTACCTGGTGCGGTTCTTCAGCTTGTCCAGATAGGAGCTCTGGTACATTCCCGTGATCCGATCGATCAGCGATCCGGTAAAGTTGAGGCTCAGCGAGTAGTTGCCCACTTCCAGGGGCTGATCGAACTCGGTGACCCAGTACTCGAACTCCGGATGGGCGAAGGTCAGCGCTGGGATAATGCTCTTTAGCGGTGCTCCCGATTCGTCCAGGCGCTGCACCTCCACGGTGCTCACGTTCAGCTTCTTGACGTGGACGGGAATAAATGCGATGGGCTCCAGCACCTGCAGGCTGATGCTAATGTTGCCGGAGTAGTTCTTCTGGTTGAGATCGGGGCGCAGTTGCAGGCGGTACTTGCTGGGCCTGATTTGCTGGGGCAGCCGGAATCCCAGATTCTGGAGCACCTTGCTGGCGACTTTGATGGAGGGCGCTAGGGTGGCCATGGCGTGGGACTTGCTGCTGGCGGGCACTTGCGTTGTATAGGCTCGGTTATCTGGTGGTGTGGTGTGCGATTTAACAGCGGTTTAATAATCACTTAATGGTTGTTGGGCGCCTAAATTAACTATCTTTCCTAATCAGTCTCAATAAAAAGCTAAGCTAAAATAGTGTGACCATAGCACAGGCAGTTATAAAATTATGCCTCGTAATGTATAAAAGCTTTTAGCGGCGACTAGAACCCTGGGAAATTGGTTCGATAGGTATTTAGAGCAATAATTAAATAAATTATATTTAAACATTAGGGTTGTTTTTAAATTAGCAGAATTTATATTTTAATAAAAAACTTGCATGAACTCAGTCAATTTAATTTTGGCATTTTACTTATATATCCAAGTGAATTCTGATTCTTTTGAACGTGCAACAAGTGTCTATCGATGACTGTTCATAAGCTCAACGAATATCGTACCGTAAAAACTGCGCGCCATATTTAAGCATGATTTAAAAAAACTGTTAGATTTTCTAAGCATTTTTTAACATTTTTGTGAACAATCTGACAACTAAAGAAAGGCTAAAGAATCTTGATAAACTCACTTTTTGAACGCCGCTTTTTCTGTTTATAAAAGTAAACAAAAACTATTGCAAAACTCTTCCGCTCTTAGTTGCTTTCTAGTTCAATTTATTCTCTAAATAAGTGCCTCTTTCACTAATCTGAGACTCAATCAAACCACCAACCTGCAAGGACGCTGAGTATAGGCTTTGTGGAGAGCAATTGATCGCGGTCCACGTACACTGTGCGAAAAGCCCCGTCCGAGGCCAACTGTGAGCTGTTTGCAGCGAGTTGCTGCTGCTGCTGTTGCCTCTGATGCTCGTCGGCAATGTTCTTGCCAACGTAGACGAGGGCGCCCAGCAGGAAGCCGCAGAGCACCAGGAGGAAGACGCAGAAGGCGGCTAGGGTGAGGATCGTGTTGCTTGGGGCCTTGTGAGGCCGGTTGGTGTCCTTGATCCGGTGATTGTCGTCTGTGGAGAGACTGCTGCGCGGGCGGACGTTTTTCGCTGAATACATGATTTCTTTTCCTTTTATTTTATCCTTCGATTCGTATTTATTTTTCACTTATTTACACACTGGGTAGATGGTTGAATGCTGTATGACTCTGCGTTCTGGAACACTAAGTGCCTGGGAACATTATTTTAGGGCTTAACTCTGGGTGTCACTGTCGCGATCCGCACTCTGTTTAACTGTAGTTTTATTTTGAACCGAATGCCACAACTTCATAAAAATCTATTGTGTCATCGGCGAGGTAATTCGAGAGCATCATAAAGCGTCTCCGCGTACTGAATTACATGCGCCGCCGCTGCCATCATCAGTTTTTATAATCTCCGAGCGAGCAGCTTATAAACAAACCCGGCTTTTATGGACAGCGGCCCAGCTTCCGTCACTCCATCTCTCCCGGTGGAGATTGCCTCAATTTTGTCTCGCTGCAGATCAATCAGATGCCTGTAATTTGAGGCCCGTACCCCGCTCTCTCTCCTGACCACCCTCCACCGGTCACGTAATGAAGTTGGTCATTCAATGAAATTGTTACAAGAAGTACCCGAAGCCATGTTTTAGTTTTGTTTAGTTGGTGTTGGAATTGGAATTGGAGTCGGAATTGGGCTGGCTAACCGCAAAAGTTGCATTACAAATCCCCGGGCTTGTCGCAATGATACGACGACCACCACAGGCCACTTTCTACCGAGGCGTTGGTGTCTTTGTCCGGAAAAGTATGATATCCAATGACTTAAACTCAATCAATTGTAAATTACTTATTTAATGATAATCATAAAAGCAGTTGATCTCTCATAAAATAATAATCTCTTGTCAAAATAAAGCTTAGCTGAGATCACTATTAATCACCATAGTTTCTTGCAGTGCAGTATTGATTGACGGATAGCTAGAGGTTGTTGCCTTTTTGCCTGTCAATTTGCCGGGCAGATTTACGAGGAGTATCTGGCAACAAATCTGCGGAGCTTGTGAGATGGGAAGAAATTGCAGATGCCATTATTAGCAATGGAAATGAATTGAATTGGCCGTGGAGCCATGGAGCTTTTGCTTTGACAATTATGTCAGGATGAAGGAGTACCCATCAGGCATATATTAACCAGAGAACCGTATACAATGCAGCTGCAACATCCCACCCGACCGTCATTCAACTCACATTGTGCGAAATAAGGAATTCGAGACTGCAGAATATGCTAATTTTCACCAGCCGCCGCCTGGCAATTGTCTCTGATATACCCATACCCATGCCCAGGCCCATGCCCAATCCCCTCGCATCTGCCGCGGATCGCGGAGCCATCCGATGATGTAATGCTGACTCAATTAGGGAGCGCGCATCGCGCACAAAGCCACCGCACATTGGCGGCAACCAAATTGCATGACTGCCACCTTATGAGCGGCTGAATATACAGCCAGAAGATCTGCAGACAATGGCAGCTGGCACATAGGTTGGGTCTAGATATATGTGTCTCCGACTCGGACACGCCCCACTGCATCTACATCTACGTGGATGTCTTCGCATGGAGCCGATGAAGCGTTGATCGCGGGGCACATGTCATAACAGAACCGTTCTCATGCTCCGCTAATGAGTCGCACACATTTTCACTTCTTTGAAGATCGAGTTTAATGATCACAAAATATACAGTGGAATCTCTTGCTAATAAACAAACCGCTAAATGACCTTTCTTGAAAGTGAGCATTTCTTTTCAGTTACAAGAATTATTTCGGAAATAGAAAATATACGAAAAAAAATATATTTAATCTTGAAAATGTGCCTACAATTTAGACTGTGTCTTGAACTTGATATATAATTTTTAAACACACAGAAACCAATTTATTTAATCTGAAAAATGTTGACTGTCTCTCTAACCTGTTATCGAAATGAATTAATTCCAGAAAAGAATTTTGTTTACTCCACAAAAGAACCCACTTGAATATTAAAAATTAGAAATTGAAAGCTTTTATTTAAAACACGTTCTTTGGTTATTTTTAAGGTCATAACTTTCACAGTACTCAAAGCCTGGCGACAAGTAATAGCCGCAAAAATGGAAATCGCCTGGGTTTACGTGACAAGTGCGCCCCAGAAACACCCAAAACACAAAATAAAATACTGATACTGAGGAGTAAAAAACCCAAAAAACCCAACCCACAGCCCATTACACCCGCCATGGGATGGCACTTGATAAAGGTCGCCTTTACGTGCCTGCCATTTACGATATTCACAAAGGAAAAATTAAAATAATAATAAAAACAATAAATAAGGGGGAAGACACAAGGTGGACAAAGAAATGATTGCCACAATTTGCATGTTTGGGGTTAACGGTATGCGAAATAAATTTACAAGTTGCATAATAGCCAACAAAGGGCAGGCAATCAATTTAGTGTTAAGACATTTTAGCCTTGGCAATTTTTTTTTTAAATAGAGTTCGTTTACAAAATAAAAACCTTTTACTCTCTCGTATAAATCACAAAATGTCAATAAGTAAATAAATATGTAGACAGTTTAATTGCTTAGAGAGTTTGAGATATAAATCAATTCAAGAAGAAAAAAGAGAGTACTATATAAAAACAAATTTTTGTTTACACTTAAACTCTATTTGTCATTTAAACTTGTAGTTAATACTATCCCGTAAAATAATCTGGTCAATGGCTTTTGATAATTTGAACCAAAGAAATAGAATAGATTCACTTTTTTATGGGACATTGAACCCCAAAGTATCAAATTATTATTAAATTCACACCCCCAAAAGGTGTCAAATGTCCCATTAGCACCAAAGTCCAATTAAAATACAACACCCTTCACTTTCAAAGGTTCTTTCCCACACCTGAGCGAAATTTTTTTTTGTTCGCCCAAGAAGAACAAAAAAGAAATCAGTGTCAATGAAAATGAAAAAAAGATTTGACCACTGGCTGCGCTTCGACTGAACTTTTGAAGAACAAAACAAAACGAGAAATGAGCTGGAGATGGAGAAACCAGAGGGGAAAGAGGGAATACTACGACAACAAGTTGCTTGGCAGTCAATGATGTCGACCCATTTCGCTCCGGCCTTTTCGAAGAAAGTAATTTCTCAGCGGCCATTGAGTATCCGCCGCATTCGGGTTGTAAACACGGCGCATTTCTTGGCCAACAAGCAGGCAGGCAAGATACACAGCGGAAAAATGTTTATAGTTTCTATCAGCTCAGCAATTTTTGTAGATGATAAATCCAAAAGACATTTCAAAGCAACAAATTTCAAACAAATACTCTGATATCTTGAAAAACCAAGCTTATAGAAATGTCACGTTCGCTGGCTTTCAAATCAAAAGGTTGACAGAGATTACTAAAAAACAAACAGATTTGATGGAATTTTTTCCAGTGCAGCGGCAGTGGCCGATTTAAGGCCAAGAACTTGCGCGGCAAGTGAACTATGTATGCATTTGGCTCCAAGCCTGTTTGCAGCAGCAGGAAGGGGCACCCGGCGGGGCCATCAGGGAGCGGTGCAACCTGTTTGATTTTAGCCATGTGGAGTTCGTTCTGCGCTGGCCAGTTGTTTTTATCGATAACTGTGACTGTTGAAAGTCAAAGTTGGCATAGAATCCGGTGGTCGCATTTCAGCAAATATTAAAATTAGTAACCGCCTCAATGCCTCCAATTAGAACTTGAATGCTCGATAGCCTAACGGACTAACTCAATGACAATGGCACAAAAAAAAAAAAACATGATATATACGGATCGTACGCTTCGGAGCTTTCGGGTGGCGATTCAACGGTATCTGATTGATCTGGGCCACTTATTATTATCTATTATTTTTGTCACATTTCGCACTATGCCGATTCTTGGCGATTTACAGTTGCAATCCGAATCAGAATCACAGCTTTACGAGTCACGTTTTCCGGAGCAACGGCATTAATTGTCACTTTGCCGGGTCCGCGTCCGGACACTGTTCTCTCTCGGCTAATTTGATAACGGCAATTGGCGGACAGCACTCATTCTTGATTCAAATCGGAGGCGCGCACTCAAGATGCCCAAAGGGGACGAGGGGTATACGCACAGCGGCAAATTGAGATCGGTTACCAAGACGCGCCCGCTCATCTGCGACCGTCGCGCTTAGCTTTCAACTTCCAACTGAAGCCTCGCTCAAAAGCAGTCGCGGTTGCCGAGCTTCGCGGGAAAGCTCTCGCAGCTGATCGCCGGAGACCGGCTTTTTTGTGGCCACAACAAGCCGTAAACTCCTCGGTCTCGATGGATATTCGGGGGTATTCGCCAGAGGGCACACTTATGGTCAATAAACTAGGTCTTAAATTTCTAGAGAGTCTCCAATTATGATAAAATTTTGCAATTATAATAAATAATAAAAAGAAAGAATGCTAAATGGGTAACTTTTATAAAACTCTGAAAAAGAAAGATAATAAAGATACATAACCAGGCGGTTTCCCCCAATCTTCACTATCATATTTAAACTTATAAATATTACAGAAAATTCTACTAAATATATCTAAGCGCTTCCTACTCACTTGACATTTCCGCTGGCATCCGTATAGTTGCTAATATAGCTTCCAGTGAGGCTGGTCAGGTTGCAATCGAAGCTGGCGGAGAGTGTGTAGGCCTTGTTCAGGCTCAGCACTTCCCGCAGCTTGATGAGCAGCAGCTGGCGCTTATCATCCTGGGTAACGCTGTCGACGGCAACGCGCATGCGCGCCATCATATTCAGAATACTGATGCTGTGGACATTGAGTTCCAGGGAGTGCAGGACGATCAGGTTGGTCACCTCATTCAGCTGGAACTGGATGGAGATGGTGCCAGTGCATTCGCCAGTCTTGAGGTTGGGCTCGTAGTAGAGCCTGTACTTGATGGGCCTCAGCTCGGTGGGCAGGCGCCACTCGATCTGCGGGAGTTGTAAAGATTAGTCCGTATCCAGGCTATCGATAATAAGTTGCCCTATAAAGCGATCAATTTAGCGATAAAGTGGCGATAGGGAAAGGGGAATAATGTTTGGGTCAAGTCATAAACCAAATGGACTTCGTTGCAGTAATTTAAAACTTTAAAGGGGAGCTATAAGGGTGACTAGGTAATATGATTCATAAATACTTGTTCAGCCTCAAAGTTTAAGAGTTTGCAAATGTATAAATTTATTGAGCTAAGGAAAACACTTTTAGAAACATTTCGTATCATAAATTATCCTTCAAGACCATTCTAAATCGCCGTACGATTTATGTCAGATGTGACGGTCCTCAAGTGACTTTGGATATAGTCCTCGAGCACATCCAACATCCGCTTGGCCTCGTCCAGCTCTATCCACAGGTTATCCCTGTGCACGATCACAACTACTAGGGCCACTATCAGGCAGGTGGATAGCAGGCCAAAGAATATAGCCACGCGTTCTGCGGTGAACAAGTCTAGGAAAACATATATCTTCAAGTCCTGGTAAATCAAACATTCTGTGTTAGACATAAATACCCTTAAACTTCTCCTTTAGGTGGCCCATTTTCGAGACTCTTGACTGGGTGTTGTTCGCAATTAAACTGACTTAACTGAACAGTAAAATTAAGCAATTTCTGGACGCAACAAAAAGTTTTACTTAGATAAAAATACAAAGAAATAAACGTTTCCTCGGGCGATAAGCACTCGAAAACGAATTGGTGGTCATGCCGACTTTACGACCACCGATGACCAATGGGTCTATCCTAGCTGGGGTTTTTTCCAGCACTAACTAGCGTTTAAGTATATAACTTGAACATTTTTAATGAAGTTTAAAGGATGTATACACATCCTAGATATAGTTTCACTGCACTTACCGCATCTGGATCCGGAAGTCCTGTTGGCAGAGTCGGGTAGATGGGAGCAGTGCTGGTGGAGGTAGAGCCGCCACTAGGAGTGGTGGCGCCCGAGGCAGTGGTGCCACCTCCTGGCGACGTTTCGCCATCAGGAGTTGTAATGCCACCAGGAGTTGTAATGCCGCCAGGAGTGGTGCCACCGTCATCGTCAGTTGGCCTGTTAGGATCCTGGGTAGGAGTGGTGATCGTCGTAGTGGAGGTGGAGGTAGTGTCCGCTGTTAGGGCGTCGATTTTGTCAAGGGCATCCTGCAGATCGTTCTCCAGATCCGCATTCTGAACTGCCAGCACTATGGTGGAGACACAGAAGGCCGTGGTGGCCAGGCCCAGAAAGATGGCCACTGCCTTGACCGTAAGCCCTGCGCGATTCACAAATTTAGAGTTCAAATCAAGATCCCGATTCCACAATGTTAAACTCACAGGCAAAATGCATTTCAAAAGATCCTGATTTCTCCTTTTTCCCGGAACACTGTCTCGACTGCTTCCTTCAGGCTGGAAGCCAAAATAGAAACTGAATGCAAGTAGCGAATCTGACCCCACAATTTGGACTTGATAAAACCGGCCAGATTGCTGGCCGATATCTAGACGGGCTATACAACTCCGTGACCAGATAAATACGGTTTATAAGCCACCATAACGTGGTCCGTGGTCCTTTACGCTTACTTTAATAGCCTTATGTTTATGTTTATAGCAAGGCCATATATCGGCATTTATGGCTGGACAGTCTCGTCTCCATGGAAATTACATTTACGCACGGTCATGATTCCGTATTCTGACCATATACGATATCGAGACATAACCCGTATCTGTGGCCATTCCTGAGGGCTATAAAAATCGCCATACGCCCGGATAAAATTGAAAATTTCTTGGTTTTATTTATGGTTTGATTTGGAATTTTATTTTATTGAACTCAAGCGGAAATTTCACAGGCTTATGCAATTCTAATTAGTGCCTAATTGGCTTGTTTTGGGTTTTACAATTGGTTTTTCGCGGTCAGCAGCGGCGAGGCGGTGCCGCTCAGCCAGTTGGTGATGTCAGCCCGGTTTCTGGCCAGCCACTCGATGTTGTACTTGATCGTCTCGACGGCTTCCAGCCGGGAGTTGGCTCCGGCTCCGGCCTCCGGGTACTTGGCGAAGAACTGCTGCACCTCCTCCAGCTTTACGGTGCCGGCAAAGTTCTGAGTGATTTGGGAAATAAGGCGGCCAAAATGCCTGTTGGTCAGGGTGAAGCGCGCCGAGAGCTCGGGCCAATGCTCGCGGTAGTACTCCCATACAACGGGCTCACCCACCGGATTGGCAGCAATGTTTTGCATGAGGGTAAAGTAGTCTTGCGAGCGCACGATACTCTCGTCGTAGCCCAGATCCAAGAAGTTGAACAGTGTTTGGGCATCTCGGGAGCCCGCCAGGCCGTACATCATCTTGAGACGCTCACTGGCATCGGCCTCGTCCAGGAAAAGAGCGTACAGCTGCTGCCAAGAGGACTGGCTGCTGGACTCCTGAATGCCATAGTAGTAGACGATCTCGCGGAGATCGGGGGATGGCCTGGCGGTCGTGGGGTTCAGTAGGAAGGCGTTGAAGCGGGTGGAAGCCTGCTCCAGGCAATCGGGCAGACCAAGGGCACAGGCGGCGGGCAAGATCGAAACCCTCAAGCGACTGCAGAAAAGAACAAGACAAGTTAAGTAAAAATATACCTTTCCAGCTGGACTTGATTACTTACTTCCTCAGGTGATTGTTGGCATCTACAGTCCAGCCCACCTCCTGGTAAATGTTGACCAGGAGGCTCCTGGCGTAGGTGAGGTAGGACACGTATCCCTCACTGAACATGAGACTGCGGTGGATGGCGATCAACTTATTGGCCGCCACATACCAGGGCACAAAGTCCTGCTCCTGGGCCAGATAGCCGGTCATCTCCAGCGGCACGATATACGACAGTTGGCTGGCATCTGCCAGGGCAAAGGCGTCGTTAAGGAGGTGGGCTCGGTCGGCGATGTCGAAGCGACTGGGATCGGTGGTCAGCTGCTGGATAAGCAGGGTCCAGAGGCTCTCCTCATAGTTGACCCGGTAGTAGCCCGTCTGATGGACATTTAGCTTGATCCACTCAATGTCGCTGTCCAGGGCAATGCCCACGGAGTCCACATCGTAATCGTAGACCACACTGCCCACGCTACCATCGTCCCAAGTGGAGGCAGTGTAGGTGATTGGAACACTCCATTTATAACCAAACTCGCTATCCTCAGTCTCCTCCTGGTAGCTGGCTGGGTTGGAGAGGAATCGCTGCTGGGTAACCAGAAAGCCGCCAGATGTCTTCGATACATTTAGCACTGGATAACCCATCTGGTTGGTCCAGGTAAGCATCAGTTTCTTAACGCCCAAATCGGGCACCACAGCATCCACCTCGGTAAGGAAATCATCGGTTACCGTGTTCTGGAACTGATGTTTCACCAGGTAGTTGGTCACCGCCTCCTCGAAGTTTTCGGCGCCCACATAAGTTTCCAGCATGCGGATCACGGAGCCGCCCTTCTCATAGCTGATGGTGTCAAAGATGGCACTGATCTCGGCGGGAGTGTCTACCTGTTGCACAATGGGATGTGAAGAAAGCTTGGCGTCGTATAGCAAAACGGGATGCAGGGCGATGATCTGGAACTGCTCCAGCTGAAAGGGGAATAAAGAAGTTAAGCAATTTGTGTTTTCAGATGCAAGTCAAAGCCTTGGAACCCTACCATTCCCCAGTCCGAGTGCACTGCGTTGACTCCCTTGTACTGCATGTAGCGGGCGAAGCCCTCGTTTAGCCAAATGTCGTTCCACCACTGCATGGTGACCAGATTTCCAAACCACTGATGGGCAATCTCGTGGGCCAAGACGCTGGCAATCGATTGCTTATTAAAAGTGGAGCTGTAACTGGAGTCATACAGCAGAGCGGTCTCCCGGTAGGTGACCAGTCCCCAGTGCTCCATGGCATTCGAGGAAAAGTCGGGAATGGCGGCCATGTCCAACTTGGTCAGGGGATAGGCCACCTTGTAGTATTGGATATAGTACTCCGTGACCGCTGCTCCAAATTCCAGAGCAAACTCAACCTTGTCGATTTGATGGGACGTGGCGTAGGCCTGCATGGAGAAGTCTTCACCAATGCCATTCGCCCTGACCGTTGTTTCCTGTGAGGCAAAGTCGGAAACGATGACGCACACCAGGTAGGTGCTCATCTTCACAGTGCTCTCGAAGATGGCCTCGGTGTAATCGCCCAAGTAGTTGGATTCCTGGTGAGGTTATTCTTGGATTTATTGCCGGGTTATGGCTATAACTTAAGGGTGATCTTACGATTTCTTTCATGTTGGAGACGGCATGGTAGGAGCCACTGGGATGAACCACTGTTATGGCAAAGGTGGCCTTCATCGCAGGCTCATCAAAGCAGGGGAATCCTTGGCGCGCATAGACGGGCTCGAATTGCGAGGTGGATATGTTTCTGGTTGTGAAGATATTGGAAAAGGCTGAGCATACTTTTAGGCTTAAAGAAAAGTTTGTATTACCGCTGCGCTCCCGCCTCGTTCTGGTAGGTGCTGCTGTACAGGCCCACAAGCTTGTCCTTCATCTGTCCATTGAATATGATGCCCAGGGTGATGCTGGCATCTACCGGCAGCTCCTGTGTTAGGGTGATTATCAAGAACTGGCGTTCCGTATCCAGCTCAAAGCTCTCAACCTCGCGGTTTAGCACATAGACACTAGTAATCTCTAGCAGGTATGAGTGCAGGATAATCTGGTTGGTGGCTTCTACCACCGTGATGCTGATCCTCTCCTGGCCAGTGAAGCTGCCCGTTTGCAGGTCCGGATGCCAGTAGACCTCGTAGTGCGTGGGCACCAGAGCAGTGGGCAGGCGATATTTAATCTACAAAGCGATTGGGGATTATCGTATTTTCATCGATTAACCGATGCAGCTGATTACATACACTATCCTCCCGCTTCACCCGCTGGCTCTTTGCTCCTTTCCACTCCTCGAATATGTCGATCTTGCTCTGCACGTCCCGCAGATCCTGCTCCAGCTTAGCATTCTGCACAGCCACCACCACGGTGGCAGTGGCAAAGGCCACCACCGCCCAGGAGAGCACCACCTGTAGCCAATAGCCCGACAAGAACATCTTTGCAATCGCACCTATCGCGAGCGACTAACTAACAAAACTTTTGGACGGACCAACTGCCGGCCCAATAATGCGGCTATCACCGGCTCCAGGTGATTGTGTGCACTCGAATCGTTTTATATTCGCCCACACGATTGCGATAATAATTGGCCAAATAGCCAAGATTACGGGCGGAGCCAGGCGATAGTGTGAAATCCGGAGATCCAACGAAAGTGATTCATTTGTGGCAGCCATTGGGATAGAGAGGTATCGAATTGATTATCATGGCTAATGAGGCCATTAAAAATAAACAACATTTTTTCTTTTTTATCCGCAAAAATTGAATTGGTTCCACAATTTAATCTTGCCCGAAATCAGTTGTAGTTTTTGTACAAAATTTGTTGTTAAAAATTCCAAAATCATGTTAACTAAAGTCTATGGCCAGCCCCCTAAAAACTTTCCATTGACTATAAACTAATGAACTGACATTTGGCCCCTCCATAAAGATCAATAAAATCTGATATATTAATCAGTCCTATACTTTATACTAAAATTTTTAAGCTGCAACTTTGTTATCAGGCCACTAGCTTGCCCAATCAGCGAATGGATAATTGCTTATTTATAGAGCTGTAATTTGAGTTTTCCCAATAACTAGCTTATCTTTATTTCAGCCTGTTCGGCACATTTTTGCTTTATAATGGCAATTATACGAGTACGAGTTTAATGGGCAGCGTGGCCACAGAGCCACTTCCTCCTCGGGTCGTTCTACAGTTGCTGCTTGTCCAGCCAAGCGTCCACGCCCTCGAGGTTCTCGGCCAGCCACACGATGTTGTTCTTCACCGTCTCCAGGGCCCTCACGCGGGCAGCTGTTCCAGCTCCGGCCTCCGGATACTTGGCAAAGAACTGCTCCATCTCCTCGAGCTTGGTCTGAGTACTGAAGCGGGCTGTGATGGAGGGTATCAGGCTGCCCAGATAGCGCTCGTTTAAGCCAAAGCGATCCACTAATCGCAGCCAGTTCTCCCGGACATAGTCCCAGACCAGGGACTCGCCCACGGGATTCGCGGAAATGTAGGTGAGGCAGGTGAAGTAATCCTGACCCCGCACGTACTCCTCGTTCCAGGCAAGATCAATGTAGCGTTGCAGCAGCCACGGAGACTGCACGGCGGAAAGGCCATACATCAGCTTGGACTTCTCGCTGGCATCGGCCTCGTTGACGAAGAGCTCCCACACAGCCTCCCAGACTTCCTGGTCGCCCACGGAGAGGATTCCGTAGTAATAAACCGTCTCCCGGACATCGGGCTTGGGACGATCCTCCGGCTTGGCCAGCCAGGTGGTGAACTGCTGTCCAGCTTCCGTGAGGCAAGACTCCAGGCCCAGGGAGCAGGCGGCACTCAGAGCGGTGACACGAAGGCGGCTGCAGGGGGGGTTGCAATTTAATAATCCATTTCGAAAAAATATATTTTTAACTCTGGGGGTGATCCACTTACTTGTTCAAGTGATCCTCGCCCACCGTCCACGTCAGAGCCTTGTAAATGGGCTCGATCAGGGCAGTGGCGTACTTCTTGTACTTGGCATAGCTGCTGGTGTAGTACAGAGTCCTCTTCAGGGAGGTGAGACGCGTGGCGGCCACGCTCCAGGGAACATAATCGGCCTCTTTGTCCAGATACCGGGTCAGCTCAAAGGCCGTTTCGTAGGGCAGCTGGGTGGAATCAGCCAGGGCGAAGGCGTCGTTGAGGAGGGAGGCCCTGTCGCCGGCGCTGAAGGAGCTCGGCTCGGCCACCAGCTGATCGGCCAGGGCGGACCACAGATCGGTCTCGTAATTCACCCGATAGTAGCCCACCTGATCGGCGTTGAACTTGATCCACTGGACGGCAGCCGGGACGGTTATAGTGACTGCCAAAGAAAAGATTCAGAGATCAGAGATGATGAGAGATCGAGTCCCGCATATAAATGGCACCACTTACTTTCGCTCTGGCTGTAATAAAACCAGGCACGCTGCACCTCCGACTGGGCACTGGTGGTGTATGTGATGGGGATCGACCAGCGGTAGCTGTGCAAATAATGTATGTGCGAAAATCGCGATCAGATACGTTCCGAACCATAAGTTCTGCTCCGAACTCACCTGAATTCCGAGGGCTCGTGATCGGCCTCATAGTCGTTCGGGTTGGACAAGAAGCGCTTTTGCGTCAATTTGTATTCCGTGTCGGAGACCTTTTCGATCGTGACCACCGGCAGACCCATCTGCAAAATGAAAAAGATCCCCAAAATGAGTTGCAAAAAATATTCGCAAAGAAACCTTTGGATTTTGGTTTACCTGCACCGTCCATGTAAGCATTATATCGGTTACATTATAGTCCAGATCCAGCTTGTCGATCTCCGAGAAGAAGTTGTCTGTCTCGGCGGTGGAGTACTTGTACTCATTCAAGTAGTTGGTAACCGCCTGGCGGAAGGTCACCTCTCCCAGGAAGTCCTCCAACATGCGCACCAGTGAGGATCCTTTGGAGTAGGTGATGGTGTCAAAGATCTCTGTGATCTGGTCGGGATTCTCCACTGTTTGGATGATTGGGTGAGAGCCCAGGGTTCCATCAAGAGTGAGCACGCCGTGCAAGGTGCTGATAATAAATTGATCCCTCTATTTGGGTTAAATAATTAGATTAAGATGGGAATATTTGTTGGTTTATATTTAAATACTTGCCATTTTCCATTCTGGGAAGACAGCATCCACGCCAAGGTACTCAATGAAGCTAGCAAAGCCCTCGTTTAGCCACAGATCGTTCCACCAGTTCATGGTTACTAAGAGGAAAAGTAATAACAATAATTAGTGTGTAAGATAAGTTATTGCAGGGCATCAACCTACCCAAGTTGCCGAACCACATGTGAGCAAACTCATGGGCGATAACGCTGGCGATGCGCTGCTTGTTGGTGGCCGAGCTCGTCTCAGCGTCGTAGAGCAGGGATGTCTCGCGGTAGGTGACCAGGCCCCAGTGCTCCATTGCCCCGGATACAAAGTCTGGAATGGCTGCCATGTCCAGCTTGGGCAGCGGATACTCGATTTGGAAGTAGTCTATATAGTACTCAATCACGCCCTTGCCCACATCCACGGCAAAGTCCACCTTGTTGATCTGCTCGGGAGTAGCGTAAACGCTCATCGTGAAGGTATCCCCAATGCCATTCGTATCAATGTCCACCTGCTTGGCGGTGAAGTCGGAGACGATGAAGCAGGCCAGGTAGGTGCTCATGGGCACACTTCTCGCAAAGCTGACCTCCTGGAAGGCGCCCTGGCTCACACTGGTGGCCACGTTCATGTTGGACAGCGCATGGTAGTCTCCCTCGGCGGGATGAACCAGCGTGATGGTGAACTCTGCTTTAAGGGCAGGCTCATCGAAGCAGGGGAACGCCTGGCGGGCGTAGGTGGGCTCAAACTTGGAGGTGGCTATCCACTTGCGACTCTCGTCCTCCTTCACGTACGACGAGCTGTACAGACCCACGATCTTGTTGGCCATGGAGCCCTCGAAACCGATGTGCAGCTGGATCACGCGGCCCTGAGTCAGCGGCTCGTTCAGCTGGAATATGAGGAACTCCCTGACGGCATCAAAGGATGTCTCCTGGACTTCCAGGGTATCACTGCCCGTATTCATCACGGCTACACTCGAGATGTTCAGGTTAAGTGAGTGCAGCACAATCTTATCGGTTGCCTCCGCAACTTGAATGGTAATGGTCTCCTGTCCATTGAATTCTCCGGTTTCAATGTTGGGGAACAGATACAGATCGTAGTGCGTGGGCACTAGGTTGCCGGGCAGCCTGTAGTCGATCTTCTCCTCAGGCGCTACTGTGGTGGCCGGCGATGCAGTCGATCCTGGAGAGGCAGTAGACCCGGGACTCTCCGTCGATCCTGGAGCCTCTGTGGGACCTGGCTCTGCCGTGCTGCTAGTGGTGCCCGGGTCTGCAGAACTCGTGGTCCCCGGAGCAGCCGTACTCGTAAACCCCGCCTCCAGCAGGTCCAGCTTCTCCTGGGCGTCACGCAGGTCGCTCTTCAGGCTCGCCTTCTGGACGGCCAGGACGATGGTCGATACGGTGAAGGCGGTGAGCGCCAGGCTCAGGCCAATGGCCACCAGCTTGGCGGTGATAATCATGGCGACGGTCGCGTTAATCCAGCACGGGCCGCGTCCACGGCAAAACTGAGCGCTCCCCTGGCCGGCGGAGCGACAGGTAAGGTTGTCGGGGACTCAAGTGGGCCCCGTATATCTTAATTGGCTGCGTGCGTTGCAGATTGCTAATCTAATCGCAAGTCGATGAGCCGCCGAGCACGGTATTAGCCGGGACACGGGTGTACGTACAGTGTTCTCGGCTGACAATCGCCCAAATTTATGGACCCTGTCATGGCGCTTTGATTAAAGTTAGAAATGCCAAAGATCTGGCGCGTTTTTCCTCGAGCAGTGTCGGAATTCCAAGCTGGCCGCTGAGCCCCGAGGAACTCCCGGTGTCAAGGCCCATATGTGTGCGAAGTACGCAGCCTGCCGAGACGGCAGACCAATTGAGCAAACTTCGGCTACCTGCGGTCCCTTGAGGATAGTGCCGTCCCTGTCTGGTTCTGTTTTACCCGGCGCTTAGGTCCTAAAAAACCCTTTTCCGGTGACACGGAAAGCCATACGAGAGACTGGCGGCGACCTAATTAGAGAATCGGTATTTTCATTGTGCTAAAACCCAAACATTGAAATTTCCGCACACGTTTTTGTGAGGCTAAGCCTGGAATTGACGTACTTATAATGACTTTGCCTTTTGTGCGATGGAAGCGGGAAGTTCTCCCTATAATAAACGCACCTTAATTACTATATAGATCTACATTCAAGTACGGATCTTTGTTGATTTTATAACCGCTTGTTCTATTTTATCTATGAAGTGCTAACGAGCGGCCATTATCAGGCTATTATTTTCAGGGTTAAGTCACGTTTAAGTTGAGATTTCACTTACTATCATTTATACTTTTATTCGATTCAATCAAATGAAGAATTTATAGCGGTTAAGCTTATCTTTGATTTGTTGAATTTTTTCAATTGAGTTATGACAGTTTTATGATTATTCCATAAATTTGAGTCCATCTTTTGGCTATAGTATAGCTTTTCGGTTTCCCCTGGTTACTATGAAACCTTATATATATGATTTTTTAAGTATTACTTTTGTATTTATTAAAAGTAAATATTGAATTGAATAGATAAAATGTGCATCCTCAGAAAAAATATTTATTTGGTTTCCCGAATTTTCTGAATATCCCAAAACATTCCCAGTCGGCACTAAAAAATCCAATCCATCTTTTAGATATCTGTCTATATCTGCTCCTAATGATGTTGAACGTCATTTGGCCTAATCCGAGGTATTAACTTTTGCAATTTGAAAATACCATGCCGAGGCCGAGGGGTTATTCTTCCCGGCTCGCCGGCTCACCACAAAGCGCAATTAATTTCCCAGATTATGGCCATGCTACATATTTACTGTTTGTCATATGTTTTGTTATATAATTGGCTTGGCCAGTCCAAAACAAAAACCCAAACAACCCCGAACCCGAATCCGAATCCGAGTCCGAATACTATCCGTTTCGGGGCATTGATGTTGTGCAGTGGGAGTTCGGGAAATCCGGCAGGACTGAATGAAACCGGCTGGAATTCATTCATGAGCACGTCGGGCGCCGCTTGACATCTACCTGCCTAAGCGTGGGAAAGTTGCCCGAGGCAGGGATCCTCCAGGTAGACGCAGGAAACTGGGCTGCTCCGCAATTGCATCGCGGGCTGCCAGTGGGTTTTATTCGTCCGCAGCGGGGAGTTCCTACACCCCCTGCCCATGCAAAATTTCCAAGTGGAAAACGGCAAATTTCCGGTTTTTTGGCCAGGCCCGAATTTCCCACGGGCCGCTCCCAGGAGGGCGCCCTTACCGCCGGCCGCCTTATAAGCGAGACGTGCGCTCTGCCGATCATTCAGTCGAGTTAGCGACGTCAGAGAGAAATCATCATCATTATACACATATCACACATATCGGAATAAGACGAAATGCTGTTCACAATCTGTTTATTTCTGGGAGTGGCCAGCACCTTGGCCGGCGTCATGGAGCCTATGAACTACTACCAGTACACCCAGTTCCAGGCCCCACTTTCCTGGGAGGACATCTCCGCCAAGGGACTGCAACTTGCTTTGGCCAGTTGCCAGCATAGCTTCCAGTGGCAGCGATGGAACTGCCCGGCCACGGATTTCGTGAAGCGATCCACCAGTCCGGCGGATACCACGACGGATCGGGAGGGTGTCTATGTGACGGCCATCTCGATGGCGGCCATTGTTTACACCCTAACCAAGGACTGCGCCAACGGAGTCATCGCTGGATGCGGATGCACGGAGAATGCCCTCAATGTGCCCTGTGCCCATGAGCCGGAGAAGGCTTTGGAGCAGTACGAGAAACGATTTGGAACTGGATCGGGAGCCTCTGCCCACAACCAGCGGGTGGTGGGAACCCTGCTCAAGGAGTCCCTGCAAAACGAGTGCCGCTGCAGGCAGCCGGGACCCGCGCCGGGCCAATGCCTCGAGGAGGAGTGTGTGGCCGTGTTGAAGCCCTTCGAGAGCCTGGCCCAGGACCTGCTCAAGATGTACGACGATGCCATCCAGCTGGACAGCACCAGCAGCAACCTAAAGATCATTTGGCAAAACATTCCCCTCGACACGCTGGTTTTTATGGAGGACTCGCCCAACTACTGTGAGCCGGAGGCCACTGGCCGCTGGAAGGGCACCCGCGGCCGCCTGTGCTCCAAGGACCGGAGTAGCTCGTTGGAGGAGCGCCTTTCCTGCCAGCAACTGTGCCGCGTCTGTGGCTACCGCGCTCGCTCCCAGCACCTCAAGACCGAGCGGCGATGCAACTGTAAGCTGGTCTGGGGCTTCCGCCTGCAGTGCGATGTGTGCGTCCAGCTGGAGCGGCAGTACACCTGCTACTGAGAGCCCAGGAGGAAGGGGGCGCTGGTCGAGCCCCACAAGAGATTACTCAACTACGATTTAAGTTAATTTATTTGTTCACACCGCCTATTTATTGCCACAACAAACGCTATCAATAAACACATAAGATAATATTTATATAAACTTTTGCAATCACTTTCCTTGGCCTTGGGTTCCATAGCTGATTTCTAGAGAGGAAGCGAGTGATTACGCCACAGGTGTCCGTAGTAAATTATTAATACAGGTAGGTAAGCCCAATGAGAAGTCAGGAAATCAACCCGATTTGTGCATATCTTTATTTCGAAGAACTTAAAGCCTAGAACCGTAACTTATTGCGTCGTGAGATGGTCTCGTGTTCTAGCTGATCCAGGTGGTCGGCTTGCCCTCCACCCTGTAGCCATTGTAGGCGGCAGCCGCGGAGGAGGCGGCGGCGGCCAGCTCCGATCTCCGACTCGGCTCGCCGGCCCAGTAGGAGGGCACTTCGTAGCTCTGGACCATCTTGTTGCCGTTCTTGATGGCCGAGATGATCAGCAGGAAGATGGCCAGCTTGCCCACCAGAATGGATTTTACTAGCAGAAGCTTAAGTTTGGTCACCAGGAAGGGAACGATGGCCGACTGGATGAGGAAGGGCAGTATGAACAAAGGCAGGACCTTGGTGATCATGTCGTATTTCTTGCCGCGACCTAAAGTATAAAGCAATAAATCATAATAATTTACATTTACTTGAGCGAGGGGAGACCCACCTTCTTCGCTGTTATCCGAGGTTAGCCAGCGGGCGGCGATAATCTCCTTGAGGTTCTCCCCATCCAGCTTCACGTGCACAATATCATTGCTCATGTCCAGGCTGACATTAAGCCCGGGACCCACATGGTACCGCTCAATGCCCTCGTCGTCCTGGCCAGGATCATCCGGCCGATCCGTTTCGGAATCCAACTCCTCGCGTCTCTTGTTACGATCCTTGCGCTTGCGTTTGCGCCGCTTTTTGCCCGTCGACGTTTCACTGTCGTCGTAACTGGGCGACTCGGTTTGGGCCTCCAGCAGGGCCTCAGCATTGGCATCCTGGCGGATTTCCTCAGCCAGAATGTCTCCAGACTCCAACTGATCCACAGGATTCAGCTGAGCCTCGTTGCCGGCCATTTGAGGGGCACTGACGCGATCCCTTAGCCGCTTCTTGTACTCACTGGTCGTCTTGTTTCCCAGATAGGTGCTCTTGTAGTTCTTGTAGATGCCCATGAATATGTGCGAGTTCTTGCGCAACGCCTGCTTGTCCTCCGGCTCGTAGCTGCTGGCCAGTCCCCGGGCCGCCTCCGTTGCTGTGGTCGCCTCTGGGATGGAGGTGACCTGCTGGTCACTTCCACTGGCACTGTCCTGGCCAGAGGCCAGCGAGCCGCAGAGCAGGCTCAGCAAAAGGAATCTCACAAGGCTGCTCATCTCCAGGTGACTGCGGAGTGTCTGCTGCAATGGCCAGCCACAAAATGTGGCACAAACGGCGGCGGCCAAGCGTTTTATCAACTCCGAAGAAAGCGGTGGAAATGCTGCAGCCAAGAAGCTGCAGAAAAGCGGCTGAGCAGCGTCTCAAGAGCCAGAGCTGGCTGCATTCTGAGGCTGGAATTGGCATTGGAATTGAGCACAGACAACTGGCAGTCCGAGAAGTTGTCGCTGCAACCAGTTACCAGTGGCTAGAACACGATTCTAGCGCTGGATCCTCTTCAATTAAGCCGCCAGCCGTCCGAGGCGACGTCTGTATTGCTGTGCTTAGCTTGTTGCTTAGCTGTCCCGCTAAGAAAATCTGGAGTAGGCCTGCGATTTCTCAGTGATCTCGCTCATTGATTTCTTTTAGCTCTAATTGCCCCTGGACCCCCAATGGCCATAAATAATTCCGCCGGCTCTCTAAATAGCCTGCTAACGGTTTGGCCACCGAAGGCTTCGGTCCGTGCCCCATTCTTTGCCCCGCAGCGACGCCTCCAATTAACATGGGAAAGTTGTTGACAAAATTGAGTTCGGATCGGTCTGAAAATCCAGAGTAGAAAGTAAATTCTAGTCGAACGCCGATCGTCGAAAAATCCGCTTTACGTATTTGGTCTCCTTAATTACTTTCACACAATTAGCCGTCAAATACTCCTCTAGTTCGCAGAAAATAAAACAAATACGATTGCGGTAGCTGTGGCTGTGGCTATAGTTATGGCTTTATTTCCACCATAACTTGAAAGCCCGCGAGTGGTGGCCGTGTTTTTTATTTCCCCAATACACGTATCAATGTTCGATAATAAATTTTAGACATATAAATGGCCAGCAGCTAATCTTATCTCTGGTCAATAACAAAACTTGGCTAATCCCTTCTAGTTTAGGTAATACAAAGTGCAGGGAATAACGCAATTGCTTAGTCATAATCAAAATTTGTAGGAGTAAAGTAGTAGAGTAAATAAAATTATAAAGGCTTGTAGAGCATTCAAGAGAAAAATATAACCTATGCAGAAATGTATTTAACAATGAAAATTAATTTTAAATATAAAGTAAAATATTACACCTTACTGGCATTCATCAAGTGGCTGACTCACTTGCTATATTGTAGACCTTTATTTTCCGTGAATGAAAGTGAATTGCAAGGGACAACCTAAAGTATTCGTCAATAAAAATCCGTTATTCAGCTGTAGGCTGACTTAGTATTGATTATAAATTAAAATGCAGTACCTCGTTGTTAATTAGCTGATAAATCATAATCGGCCAGCGACGAAAAATGAAAGCGAATCGAAGTCTGAGGCGACGACTACTTGGGTGCTGCCCTCAATATAGACACGCGTCGTGAAAGAATGCCCATGTCCATGTCCACATCCAAGTTCCAATGCATTACACCGCCAAATGCGATGGGCTCGAAAAGGGTCGGTCGCTCGTCGTCAGTGAAAATACCGACCCATTGTATGCATATTCAAAGCACTGCACTGCAAAGAATATTCTAATCTGACGGAATAATTAGATGCTTACATTGTAGTTGAAATTGTAACTGCAAATTGAGGATGTTTTTAAAGCCTTGGAATTGCTAAAAGCGAACAAAGTATTTCTATATTGCGTAAGTCAACGTAAAGTAAGTGGATTAAAAACCACATCCGACCATTTCTGTTGTGGCTGCAGTATAATAATGTCGTGAATTGAATTTTAGATCACACATTTGATTTTTTCTCAGTGTACCTAGTCATTTTGGGTATCTGACAGCCCGGTGGGGGCAGCAGACTGTATGGATGCGGCACGATTTGCTTGTTTTGGCGCACGTTCGTGCGACGCTGCGGCTACGCGATGTCCGGCTGCCGAATTTCAAGTAGCCGACCAATGGGTCGGCCCAGACCCTCGTCGATAAAAGCCAATGTCAATGTAAGCCCTCCACTCAATTGTTCACCAGTGTCGGAGCAGTGCAGTGTCAAGCGGATTACCGGATACTCAAACTCAACCCAAAGGACTAAACTATCATCGAATCAAATCGAATCGCAATGGCCGCCAACCAGAAGATTGTGTTTGCTCTCGTGTGCCTGTTCTTGGCCTGTGATTTGGCGTTGAGTCAGCAGCAGGCTGCCAACAGTTCGGATGCGGAGTCGGATGTGGCTGGTTAGTGAGGGAAACTACAAAGATATTAATATATATAGTGACCTATAAAAAAGCAACCACAGAAATAGAAGAATTGATTGAAGTTTAAGTGACAAACAACAATGCCTCTTTTATGAACATTTTCCAAATCATACAAGGAATTTATTAATATACAAAATATTCCACCTAAAAATACTTAATTCTCTTAATTCTAAATTATATTTTCCTTTTGTTTTCCTTTCCAGAGAGCCGTACCTTTGGCCACCACTTCCTGCGCCGCATCAGCTTTGCCCTGGTGCCCGGCGCCTTTGTGGTGGGCGTGATCACCACCCTGCTGGCTGCCTTGACTGTGGTGTCCATTAAGGGTCTGGGCGTGGGCGTCATTCTGCTGGTGCTGGCCATCGGCCAGATGCTGTCCCGCGCTCTGCCCGTCCAAGCAGCTGCCGCCTATGCCGCCGCACCCGTTCCGGCTCCAGTGCCCGTGGTCTACTCCCACTCTCACACCCAGCAGCCCGTGTGGCTGGAGAAGGAGTGGTAGATCCTGGCGGAGATACCAATCCCCTGGCTGGACGAGGAAACGAATCAATAGAGAAAGCTAGCTGGTAGCGGGCCAGGAGTCACATTTACCTCAGCCTCAGCGAGCATGCAACCAAATAATAATTTAAGTTTAGTTTAAATTATTTATTTAACTTATTAATTTGCAAGTAAATTATGACGGAAATGAAGATTCAGCAGAGAATTCAATGTATAAAACAAATTAGTCTGCTGTCTGAAAAATATAAAATATGTTTGGCAAACGAATTTCTAATGTGAAATTTAATTATTCTAAATATTAAAAAAAACCAATCAGAAAGAATACATGGATTATACAAATGTTTGAGGCTTCTGAAATATATGTTTTGATATGTAATAAAAAAAAATTCCAAACCAAACAAATAATAAATCAGCAATCGAAATTTTCTACCCATGGTTATGGATTTTCGATTGCTTTCGTATCTTTTTCCGCTGCTATGGAAAGTGAAATTTCTACCTCATTTCGAATTCTGTGGAGGGCGTCCGTGATTTACGGTTCTTTTAACTGCTCTTCCGCAGCGTCGGCATCGGTGGCTCGTATAGAAAGTCAATTGAAACTCCTCCCCGATCCAAAATAATCGAAATGGGTCACAGTTAGGAGAAACACTACCCACACCAACACCGATAATTAGCCGGGCACGGATTTCTCCTTGACGATATGATAGCCGGCCACTCATGCCTCATTATGGTTATAGACTAATTAATTAACTCTCGCTTGATCCACCAGCACTTAATTCAAAGCGAATCACTTTTCTAGCCATCCAGCCGATCGATCATCTTGAATCCGGCTTCAATTGTTCCACTTTGTGGCAATTTTCGCAATTTTGTCGTCTGTCAACAAAGAAATGCGTCTAATGAATACACTTGCGGCGATATTTATGAGCCAGAATTAATGGTTGCAACTTGCAAGTCATACAAGAAAGCAAAAAATTGTAATAAATGTATTAGAATGATTATTAATCAGGAATTGCATTGAAGTAATATTGTATAAATATAAAAACAATTGGCTACATTTGAAAATTAATTAGACAACATAATTCCTCTGAACTTGTTCCCTCTAAATATAATACATCAAAAAAAGTAAGAAAATTTTGTTAATTTTAAGAAACTCAAAATAAATATAGTATATATATTAGAGCAATCCTTAGAACTTACCTATTTACCTTTAAAGAAATAAATATGTATCAAGCTAATTTAATCCTAGTACGCGGAACAGGCTTGAAAGATAAACCCATTCCGACTTTAAATGAGACAGTTTTTTGCTACTATAAATGTACTATGTATATTATTTAATGGATACATAAAACCCACTAGAACAACTTTTATAGGTACCTCATTTTAACGTGCCTCGTGCTCAGCGATCTGTTCTCCCCTTCGATATGAGGTGTGAAATTTCTAATGTTCAGCCAATAACTGGTGCATCGAGTTACTTTTACTTGCAGACGCACTGCAGCTGACCCAGTTGCTCCACGCAGACTGGAACATGAGCCAGGTGCGCCAGATCCGCACAGATCGAAGACAGAACTGATTCTGGGAGAGATTAGAGCCAGAATTTCGGCTGTAAACAATCGAATGCATCGGCCATAAGTCAGGCAACTGGGGCAGGTGCGGGTAAGAGACTCTGCCGCCGGGTGACCCGCTGAACTAAATCCAAGAGCCGAGCCAGCAGAGCGTTGGCGATCTAGCGGAGCAGCAAACCAGTTGCTTGGCCGGAGGAAAGTAGTGGTCAGACAGTCCGCAGCCTGGGATGACGGCGTCTCTTGGCCAAGCGGTGCATTCAGTTTTCCACTGTCACTGCTGCGGTGCAGTTGTGTTGTGTTTGCAGGAAAATTAGCCGTACTTAGAAAATGACAGCTGGCTCCTCAAGATCCTTGACCTTATCCTGGCATGTCCTCCTTGGACTCTGCCTCTGTCTCTTGCTCAGCCTTCATCTTTCACTTGGCCAAGATGCCGCTGCCCATAGTGAAGACTTGAACCCGATCACGGGCCGCAGTCAGGCGGCGTCGAATAGTGTGTCATACTTTAGGGCGTCGATCCCAATGCGGATCTACGAGTGCCTGCGCGAGTTCAGCATGCTGCACTGCACCAAGCTGTATGTGCTTCAGAAAATGGAGGAGCGGACCAAGATGCCTAGCACTGGCAACCTGACCCGCGACTTCCTGGATCAGTTCTTCGGCGAGGAGACCCAGATGGGCAGTCTGGTGGCCAAAAAGTACCTGGGCATGTCTGAGAAAGAGCTTAACCAGCGGCTGGTGGTCAACTTCCAGCGGTTCTTCAAGCACCGCGATCTCAAGCTGCACTTCCTCAACGGAATGCTGGTGAAGATCGTGCCCAGCAAGGACAACAAGCTCAAGTTCTCGCTCAAGAAGGGTGAGTGCCAAGGAAGGCGTTGCTAATATTTTAAGTATTTGCATTCCATAGCTGAGTTCTAATTTATTTTCATCCATATCTGACCTTTTGCTATAAATTAAAATTCATTCATTTCTTTTCTATGAATAGCTTTTAATTTACTTTCACACATTGTGTCTCTATTCTGACATAACAAGTTCTGCCAGTTCGGTTTTGAGCTTTGATCGTGACAAAATATTCGACGCATGCGCGAAATTGATGGTGGGGGATGTCTATGCAAGGGATTTTAATAGAACGAATAATTAATAAATTTAGCTACCTCAAAAAAAAATATATTAATGCTGTTCTTTAGCTCACATTTTAATAAATCAAAACAGCATTTAGCCAGTAAACCATTTCGGCTTCCAACTTCTTATTGAAGTCCTCTTTCATTTGCTTTTCTTAGATATAAATAGTAAACAATTAAATACCTAACCTTGCCTGGTGTATAGGAATACTCACTTTTATTTGGAATGTTGTTTCGGAAATAGAATAAGTTTCACGTTTAACTAGAAAGATCTTCTCGAAGGTCAAGCCAACTAACTAAAATTTGTATTTAACTTCATGGAACTCCTTGAAAACTATATCCGCAACAGAACTGTATAACTCGATTTATAGAATTTGGATTTAATTATTGTGAGTAGGTGGTTTATTATAAAAAAAAAAATCTGATTTCATTTTAAAATTTAAAAAACAGTTACAATTATAATAATCGCTATGCCCGGATCATATTTTAATCTCAACATTTCTAATGACTAGATTGTTTTTTTTTTTGGCTTAGTTTAAAAATTTTAAAAACTTGTATTTGCCCAAAAATAATTATACAAAAATATCGAATTGAAGCAAATAATTGTATCCCTAAGTTCCTAAGCTTCCTTTCTCGTTTCAGCTTCAAAGTCTCGTATGGGACGAGCCCGGAGACGTGAGACCGAGGAGATGGACCTCAACCTGATCAACCTTCCGTCCATAAGCGGCGGTGGCGTCAACAGTGGCAGCGTGGAAAACTATGAGCCGGAGCCGGAGGGCGATTCCAAGCAACAGGGCTTGGGTGGTGGAGGCGGCGTGGCCGGTGGCGATGCCGGTGGCGGGGGGATTTTGGGAAAGCGCAAGAAGAAAAACTCTTACAAGGTGACCATGATGCAGGTGGCAGTGCCCATGCTTATCTTCCCCGTCGTCCTACTGGGTAGCCTGCTGCCTTTTATACTGCCGGCGCTTAAGATGGCCACCATCCTGTCGCTGGTGTTGAACAATGGAGCCTTTATGGCGGCCTTAATGTACGCAGCCCGGACGCAGTTCAATACCCACGAGGAGCAGCACATCAGCTATAGTTAGTGTCTCAAGTCCCTAGTCCCTAGACCCGCTATTACAATAAAGGCTGTCTCCTGTGTTATGGCTTCATTTTTTCAAGTTCCTGCGCTTCATTTTTGGGGATTTCGGATTCGATTCTAATTACTATTCTAAACTGTTCTTTTTTTTACAAACAAGAGTTTTTCTTGAGTTTTTAAATTCATATTTTAGTAAATTGTTTGAAATTGTTCAAGTGGATGAATCATTTTTAAAGTTTCGATATAAATTTGCTAATGAAACTTTAAGAGTAAAATATCCAACTTAAACCAAATATAAAACCACAGCTCATTAGTTTTTTATAATTTTTTTTTTAATTTTCAACAATAGTTGGCTTGAACCTAAATATTTCGTTTTTGACCTAAATAACTAACACAATGTACACACACATAAAAGTCGATGCTTAAAGTAGGGCTTAGCAGGTACGCTTAATTCTAGAACCTCTTGCGTAAATATACAAATATCAATAGATAGGGACAGAGATAGGGAGGGAGGGTTGTGGGAGGCAGCCGTGTTCATCATCCCTGAACGACGAGTGCCGGAGGGGGGACTTTGAGGGGTATTTATAGGGCTCTGTTGCTGCGAAAAAGTTGCTTTGACTAATCTCGAATAGTTTTTTTCAGTTGGTTGTTGTATTTGGAATTGAAGCCATTGATATATAAGATGCTTCTTGCCGTCATCGGGTCGCCATATCGGACTCCCCAGTGTTTCCTCTGTCGGTGTTACGTAGATCTTCCTAGGTTGCGAACAGTCACCACTTATGCGTAGGCAGTACGGAGAATAGGCAATTAATATAATTAAATACTGCAGACCCGATGTGGCAGCAAGAAGGCTGTTCGTTTGGGCTAACCACCGCTCCAGCAGACCCACTTCCTAGTCCTGCTTGCACTCGGACTCCTTGTTCACCACATTGGCCCCCTTGCGGTCCTCCTCGCTGATGTCCTTGTCGTCCCAGCCCCAGATGGCATGCTCCTCCAGCTCGTGGTCCAGATGGGCCACCAGCTCGCTGGTGGGAATGGCATTGTTGTTATTGGCATCCAGCAGGGCGGCGATGTGAGATCCATCGCCAGTGCGGAGCACTCGCTTGTAGACCATCTCCTGGGACACGGACTTCAGGTCGTAGGCTTGTCCTGTAAAAAGAGGGGGTTACAGATAAGAAAATATATTCTAGATCCTGGGGGAGGCAGTGATCTTACCAATCTTGGCCATAACATCAATAAAGGCCGTCGTCCAGTTGAAGCTGTAGGTGCCCAGCTCGGCTGCCTTGTAGTCCCAGGGGAAGACGTGGTGGTAGTTGTGCCATCCCTCGCCAATGGTCAGCGTGGAGACCAGCTTGTTGTTCATTGCGCTCACGTTAACATCGTAGGGCTTCATGCCGTAGAAGTGGGCGGCGCTGTTCACCAGCCAGGTGAAGTGCAGCGACAGGCAGAAGCGCAGCATGGAGCAGGTGAAGAAGCAGACGCGCAGCGAGCTGCCCATCACGTAGTAGGGGAAGATCATGGGCAGAACGAAGCAGCAGATGGGCATCACCACGAAGTACATTCTGTTGGGTGGAAAAATGTGAGTAAATGGGAATCATAAAATCCCTAGCTGGGTACTCACTTCTTCTGGAACATCACCACGGGATCCTGCTCAATGTCCTCCATGGAGATCTGCTTGCCCTTGCTGGTCACATCGGGGTGCTTCTTGCACATCAGCCATCCCATGTGGGCGAAGAAGAAGCCGCGGCGAGAGTTGTGGGGATCGGCGTGTGTGTCCGTGAACTTGTGGTGCACGCGATGGTCGCGGGTCCACTCCCAGATGCTGTTCTGAAAGGCCAGCGACTGGCACAGCATGAGGAAGATGCGCAGCGGCAGCTTGGCCTTGTAGGCCTTGTGCGACCACAGACGATGGACTCCGGCCGTGATGCCCAGGCCGCCGAGGAACATGCTAAAGTAGACTGGACAGGCGGAGGAATTCCAGAGTTAGCAAGGGATAACAGGACCCAGCGATACCCAACTCACCTGGCAAGAGCTCCAGGTAGGCACTCTCCGCGAAAATAAGGTACAGGCCGTACAGGGCCATCGAGTGGAGCACGACGAAGAGTCCCACGTTGCGCCACACGATCTCCATTTCGTAGGGCTTTTCCGCCGACTTTTCCAGCTTCTTCGAAACCTTCGGGGCAGGCGCGGCCACGGTGTTGGCGGTAGCGGCGGGTGTGGCGGCCATCTTGTTGTTGTTGCCATCGGCAATGGCCGTCTCGGCCAATATGAAAGTGCTGCCTATTATGTTGGGCGTCATCTGTAAGCGAAAGCGGAAGGAGTGCATATAGATACTGGTGACTACTATTGGTATTCCGCAGCTTCCGTCCTGATTTACGACCTGTCACACGAGACGCCTTTGTCTTCTCAACGACTCGCAGAAGCCATCAATCAGTGGGTGCTCATTCGCATGCAGGGCATGCTTCGCAACGGCTCTCCATTTGGAAGTCATCCCCAGCTGCACGACTAATTATGGACCACAATTGAGGTGAGTGCGAGCGCTAGGTAAACAGCTAAAGCCAGGTAACCAGGTAAGAGAGCTGCTCGAGCGACCTTCGGCGGTTGGCCAGCCTCAATGATACTCGAAACTGATACAAAGATAGCAAGCCGGAAGCGCGAAAAGAGAATTCCGAATAAAACGGAATCCGAAGCCAAAGCAACAAAATCCCCGCAGAAAACAATCAATAATTTTGTTTTTATGTTGTACACGGCGAATGATATATTTGCATAACCATTCTTTACAAACATTTGGGGGTCTATCAAATCTATTTTTCGAACATTGAAAACCAGAAAAGGTTGTTCAAGAACCCAAGAAGTTGTGAAAAGTTCTTTTATTAACCAGAAACTTGTGGAAGAAGATTCGTTGAAGATTTTTGAGATAAGAGAGTTGGAAAATAAATGAAGATCTAGAAAAGGTGAAAACAGTTTGGGGAAATTATTTAAACGATTGCTTGAAAGTATATTGGAAAATGGGAAAAGCTCTTCCAACACTAAACTGATCTTTGGTCAACATGGCTGCTCATTCCAAGGTGGACCCTAGACATTTGGAATAAACCGCATTTGATTAGTTTTGTTAATTATTTATGAGCCTACATAGGCCTAGGGTCGCAGGGTTCATTGACTAATATTACGCATACGCCTTGAGGGTTCATTGGGATCGATTCGCCACAATGCAATGCACTTTTAAGCGGTCTAATTCATGCAATTTGAATACTTATGCATCGGACAGTGTGGCACCACCACCTGGCAGCCCACTCCCAACGACCGATCTTCAACTCTCTAGACTGCTAGACTACTAGAATGAATGGATGGCTAGCTGGACAACCAGTTGACCTCAGAGCGGCCTCATGATTTGCACCGACTCGAAAACAAACTATTCTTATTGGCCTGGGGTGCTGGAGCTTCTGGCTTCATGCATAGATTTTCAGCTATTAAATCGTTGCGGTTCAATGGCAAGTCGTGTGCTTTACATTTTATTTGCCCGGTTAATACAGCTGGCCTTTAGGCATTGTAAAACCTCTGTAAACATAAGCTAAGGCGTAGCACTTGCCAGTCTAGGATGCGCAGAAGGCACAGACAATGGTTAATGTCATGCAGGTGCCACGCGCTGCCAGAATCAAACTAGTTTCGGTGGGTCTTTGGCTTGGGTCCCATCTCGGCGTGGATGAGTCCAGCGCTCAATCATCCTTACCGGAATATTAGCATAGTTAAATAACCGCGATAAATTTATGTATAGAACTGCTTTTGTTTCGGGTTCTCCGAAGACCGATCAAGGTTGATGTTGCCAACGGGTTTTGGGGGTTTTGGCGTGGCTTCGCATTGGGTTTGGTTTTTTAGGTTTTTTTTCTTGGGCCTTGCCTAGGCTCTCCCCCCGCCGAGACGAACTGTGGCTGACCACGTCACAGATCGGACAGAGCAATAGTAATAAATATAATGCGAAAGCGCTGAGCTTTGGGACCTGACTCAAATCTAATGCCGGACTATGATTGATACCACGGGAAGAGCTCCTCCATTGATCGAATCGGGCAGCGCACGCAGCCGGCGACGTCTGGCGCATACGAAAAGCACCCGGCCGGACCCAGACTCGCACCCAGAACAGAAACTGGGAACGTGACTCTGGTCTGGGCGCGTCTAAAAATCTCCGGGCCTATCTATCCATCTATTCAGCTATCAGATGCCCGATTTAATATGCTTATGGCCGCATTATGCGTGGCATCCATACTCATTATCGCCTACTTAAGCCGCATTCGCAATTAGCGCGTGCGGCTAAGAGCAAAGAGATCGGTTCCGATCGGAGTCTCCTGGATCAGGCATAGAATTCCATTCGCTCTGTTTAAGGCTAGCATAATTTTAGTATTATGAGGGCTACGTGAGGCGTCACTGGCCTCTCGATTTGGACTTGCGTCAGCGGCTTTATAGAGTTCTTTTCATAAACATATTTAGCTGATCGTTGGAATGCTATTTCCTATTGGTGAATCACACAGCCTGGAGGGGATGGTGAAGTGCCATCGATTGATGTTGAAATTCGGCCGAGACTGAGACTTTTACGATAGTTTCGATGACTTCCGCAATGCAAAGTTGGGCCAATAAAACTATTTTTTGGCACACAATGACTCGATCGAAGTGAAACTCTTCTCTGAATGTCTCACACTCACCTTTAAGGATTGAGTTGCGGCAAAAAAATGTGTGGAAAATCCTCAGGGGGTCACTAAAATCCAATCAGTTCGTTTCGTACACAACACACTTGATCACTGTTTACACCAGAGTTCGTTTCGCAGTCCCACGAAAAGGACTTGTGGTTTTTATTCCGCTTTTCTGGCCACGACACACGGCACGTCCACGGGGCGCGATGAATGCACGGCGTATGAGGGATCGGAGCGACTGGCAGTGCTTTTTAAGCGCCTAGTCCAAAGAATTTGCACGGCACCGCGATTGGATCGATCGTTAGACGCTGAGACGCTGAGCTAAGCCGAGCTGAACCGAGCTGAGAGAGCAGGCGGAGACAGTGCCTCAAAAGTTAACCAACACCGAAATTTAAAGCGTCTCTCTGCGCCGACGTCGCCGATTCTTGGGCTTCAGGCTTCGCTTCGGATCGTAGCGTTTCGGATCGGATCGCATCGGCTTGGATCGGCTCGGATCTTGTATCTTGGATATACGGGGCCGGGGTCGCCTATTCCATGGTTTATGCTAGTATGCGTCTTGGTAATATTCGGCGCGTGGCTGTCGGGCAGCTTTGTTTATAGACTTTTCGACCACCACCTAGAATATCCAGATCACTTGCACTTTCCACGATGATACAATCGATTCGAGATCGGGGCCTGGGGGAAATCCCCTGCTAAATCGTAAATGGCTACCCTCACGTAAGATGCCGGGAAAACATAGATTTTTGCCAGCTTTTTGGCCAAGTTTATGACCGCGGGTCAAGCGGCTTGAGACATCGGTCAAGTGAGCTCGGCACGTCGCTCGGCGATTTCTTTTTCGGTCTCTCAACTGCCTGCTAATGAAGTGCTTCTTCGGAAACATGTTTTCCAATCGGCATTATATAACGTTCTTAATTCACTCCGGATCTGGGCCATATATAACGCGATGTATGTCAGATGCCAAACAGTTAACCAGTTTGCCACCTCGGCCTTGCGATACAACGATGCTATATACATGCATATTCAAAACTTTTTTGACGAACTGGTCACAGATTCTAATTGGTTTTTTTTCCAAGCATTTTCCTGCCGCGTGGCCGACATTTAATAGCTGTTTAGTCCGTCCCAATATTTGGCCAACAAACGGGTCAATAATTGCCCGATTCTTTGTCAAGTCGCTGGGCAAACAGTCCAAGAAAAAGGCACCGAAAAAGAGACCGAGTGTATTGACAGTTTTCGCGCTCATAATTGCCGGGTTTTCACACCAACGCGCCACGGCGCAAAGTTGAAATGAGTTGTGTCTAATTTTGTTTAGTGGCGGCCACTAAAATTGTTTGCCATCTGCCAAAGGCGGTGTCAAAACCGCAAGAGCCTCGAGTCTCAGCATCGTCATCGTCATCGACATCTTGGCCCCTTGTGGCAGCTCGGCCGAAGGTCACAGTGGGGCATCATCCTATGCATAGTGGCTTACATAGTTTCAGAGTGTGCCAGAACCGGTTAACCCGACCTCACGTTTCCAGTGATTCCCTACCCAAGTGGCCGTAATTGTATTACACTCAAAAACTAAACTAAACCAGTATGTTGTGATTTTATTGCTTTCGATATCAATCAGCATAATGCCAGTGTTTATTTTCAGCACGTGCCTACTAAAGAGTCATTAAAAAACTAATAATAATGGTAAATAACACACCCTTAGTGTTTAAAATAAATTGAATTATATCCTTTTAATATATGTCAACTAAACAGTATATAATATATATGTTAAACTTTTGTCACCCTTTCCCTGCTTGTTTTTTTCAACAAATACTTTTATTTTCACACCATATAATCAATCATTAAAAAAACAATTACTTTCGGGGTGAAAACATTTCCTGTCGAAAAGTCAAAACGATTTTATGATCCACAAAAGTTGTAAATAAGTAAAGTGGGAATTTTTACAAAGATTTATTTTCCTTTAGTTTAAGTGCTAAAATAATTAGAAAATCCACAATTACCACATGTTCGGTAATAAATAAATATAAAACAATGCCGGCTTTTTCCGTAAGTCAACTGAGGAAATTTCCCTTAGCTGGAAACCAATAAGAGGAAGAGCTATTAGTTGCAGTATTTGCATAAGCTGACAGCAAAAATATACTTAAATCCAGTTTGTATTATTAAAGCCGACTAAATATGGAAAATTAGTGTTCTCAGTGAGCAATTTTGAGCAAACTTTTCCAAGAGTCGAGAACCGAATGCCACTGTGCATGCGGCACTTGTGAAAAATTGCAGAGTCAAGTGCCAAAATGCAACTCCCTCGCTGGCCCGCAAAAGCCTTCCTCGATAATGGCAGATGTGGTATTGAAAAATCCAAGATGGAATTAAAAAGGCTGGCTAAATGCCCGTCATTGCGGTCGTTGTGTGTGGTTAAAACCCATGCACTTGTGACTTGCAAAACGGCAGTGGCAGTGGCATCTTAACAAAATTGTGGCAGTGGCGGCGGCGAGTCGTGAGCTGGCCAGCCAAGGTCAAGCCGTGTTCTTGGCGAGTTCTTGACGAGTTCTTGAGTCGCGAAAATTGCACAATTACCCATAAGTACTCTTATTATGCAAGTGCGCAGCACGTCTCGCGTATGGTTGGCCCCGTCTTAGCCTGGCCCTAACCCCTGGGGCGTAGCCAGCCGTGCAACTCCGCACTAACTTAAATTAAATTTCACTGAGCTAGTGAGGCAATTGACTCTGGCCCGCAGCCCGAACTAATTGCAGCTAATTTAAATGCAGGCCGGCGTTTGTTGCGAAAAGTAATGACGCATCTTTCTGGTGACAAATTGGCCGTCGCTGAGCGGAGCGTTTTCAAGTGCAAAGTGCGTGAAAAATCGAATCAGTACCAGTCCCAGTCCTCCAGATGCCGGCGATCGCTTTAACCAAATGCTTATGCAAATATCTGCTTATGCAAATAACTGATGTGCCGCAGGAAGAGCGCAATGTCACGTCAACAAACGCCTCAAATGTGCCATGAAAAATAATAACGAAATCAAACAAAAGCCTCATTACATATCCGTAGCTGTACTCCGTACCCACTCAGATACAGATACCAAAACAAAGGCAGATAGATACATCTTACACCCAAAGAAACAGATGAAGGGAACAAATGGGAAATATGTACTACCTACAGATATTTCTCGTACTTTTTATTTAAATTAATTCTAGTGTTCCTGAAGATGAATTTAGTATTGCACAAGAATACAATTGTTTTTTTGTAATTTATTAGTTCGTGTACAATTCCTGTGATTTCTTTTCCGTGTAGATACAGATATCGAAAAAGATAAAAATGTTTAGGCTCGAATAAGGGGAGCAGCTTAAATGGATTCCCAGGGCAACCCCGTGTGGACTTTGCAATACCGATCCCATTGTCACTTGCCACAATTCGATCAACGTAATTTGCATAAAATATGTTAATACTCTTTTCAGAATTCATTTCTCTCAGCACACGCTTCTGGCGGAGACTCGTCTATTGCCCGAATGCTGTTGACCAACTTGGCGATTCTCAGGCCGTGCGTCTGGCCAATTTATCAAACATTGCTTTTACGACTTCGAGGTGCTTGTCAGGCTGTGTACAACCGAAATCCATTAGGGTTTAGCACAAGATAATAAACCTGTACCCCTATTTTTAGACTATTCTTTCGGCCACAAGCTCCGCGCCCATTCATATGGATTCTCGTGGCTGGCACGTTTGAATGTTTGGGTTTGAATGAATAAAATTTATTTAACCAATAAAAATGCAGTCATACTTCATTTCCGTTTTATTTCTATTAATTATTTTACGAGAACATAAGAGTCTTGTTTAACTAATCATATTTTTTAAAACATAAAAACTAAGCATAAACCAAGTGTTTGTTTATTCTGTGTCTAAGAATAGCTTTTGTGCTCGTAACACCTCTAAAGCATGAATATTTTAACTATTTGTTTAATGACCAAAATGAAAATTTAAGCCAACTAGCTCGGTGACATTGGCATTGAACGAAATATATCCTCGAGAAAATTGTAGGCTCGTAACTCAGTAATTAAAACGCATTAGCACTAAGTTTATGACCCATTACGAATTGTTAGTACCCACAGTAATCGGAAAATGAAAACTTCAAAATAACACGAGACAGTGGGAATTCCCTGCAAAGCAACTCGAATATATCGCCAGAATTCTTGAGAAGCTCATAGGGCATTGCCCAGTCGAGCCGCGAAGGCGGGAAGCTTTTCAACTGCCAAGAAATATAAGAATAAGCCATGCAAAACATTGATAAGCCATAAAACGAATTGGAGTCGCTGAGCCGCAGAAATTAGCAAATTAATCACGTGCCCGATACTTTTTCTGCTCGCCCACGCCCGAAATTTTGTCAGTAGCATTTATATATATATTTTTTTTTTTCCAATTTGTGATTTTCTATTTTGGCGCTACGGCCCGGTGGCAAAAGCATTTCCGTACACTCCACAGAATCTCGCCCCGGCCCAGAGGGAAGTTGGCTAAGAAGTCGTCACCAAGTGCTCCGCTCGGTGCGGCTTGGATTGGCCTGACTTGGCTTGGCTTCATTTGGCTCTTTTCATTAACAACTCGATCATGATCAGCATCGGAAAGGCCGAGAGCCTGCTTAGAATTCTGGGGGAGATCGGAAACCTGCTTGGCGTTTTAAAATGCCTTTGGCCCGGCCGCAGATTTATATATTTCGGGGTTTCTATTCTTGACTTCTCGCCGAGTGTAAGTGGATTTGCATAAATATGCATGTGTTTTCCAGCGATCACTGGTTGCCAACCCACTCCACTTCGTTCCCGATGCCAGCCAAGCTTTGGTTGTCCGTTTGGCCCTTATTTATTTTTCGTCTGGTGAAACCTGTCGGGCAGCTCCATAAACCGGGGGCAACTCACTTAACACCCCTGCTGGCCAACGATATCAGTCAAGGCGAAGTTAAACTAGTGCCCAGATATATGCGTCATAAACTAATCAAGAACTTTGGTTGCGCGAGACAGAGATCTGATCTTCTGATTAGGCAGATAATTTTAGATTCGAAGATCCAGGAAATAAGAGATATGACAAGATCTGCGGATTTGTGGGGGGTTTTTAGGTCTATAATTATAGGAATTCGTTTATGAAATTCGATTTTTTTAAATTAATTAATTCTAAATAATCATTACTACATATTTATTACTAATTTATCTGCAAGATCTATTGATCGTTGTAGAATTTCCCTTTTAATAAAAATGACTTACAAACTAGGTATATTTTTCTCCCAGTTCTTTATGATTATTTAATCAAAATTCAGGGTTAAGAACCACCACGCTTATAAGCTATGAAATCGGACCCAGCTAGTTAGCGGAATCTCTTTGGGTAAATAGCCATTTATTTATCTTAAATCAAATTATAGGAAATTCTTTATATCTCGCGGCAGAACAAGTTTCGGACAACACGAGACCACTGCCACCTGTGAGCTCACAGTGTATAAATATAAACGCTGGAATCTGAAAAAGAATGAATTATGCCCCCTTCCCGATCCCCATTTACATTTAACCTCGTGACCTTTTGGCACAACGTTGACAGGGTACCAAGGCTCTTCTCTTATTTGATCGAATCAGATGGATTCCAATTCCGATTCCAACTCCTCCGACTAAAATGTGTGCTTCATGGTATTCTGGTTCCCCCACCTCATTACACATTACGGCCGGTGGAGTTGGCCCAGACCAGACTTCCGCTTCGGACTCTTCCGCATAGATGTAACA
>JAEIIL010003352.1:0-17405 GCA_018905715.1 Drosophila lini | reverse complement strand
TTTAATAATAATAATAATCTGGCTTAACTTTTCTATATATTCTCGGAGAAAAAAACACAATTTCTTTTTTTTTTTTTAAGTATATTGGTGTATTCTTCCAACTGTGTAACTAATTTAAAATGAATTAAATATAACTTCCATCACTTACATTTTATTTGATTTTCTTTTATTCTTCCCCAGTTTCTTTTATTGTATTTTATATTCCTTACAGTTTCCCCTTCAAACTTCAACTTTCTTTTCACTATTCTTAGGCCCTAGGTTCCCGCGATTCTCACTCACAAATACAATTTTAATGTTTCCGCTTACTTGGCAAAATATGTGGGCAAGGTAAGAACACATTCGAGTTGTATTTTTCTTTCTTCTTATAAAGGACACACACACACAAAACACACACACACTCGGAAGTACAATCCCGAGCACGGGAAGTTGCATTTTGTGTGCTCCATAATCTGATAAAATGTTGCAAAAAAGTTTTTTCCCCACCGTCAAACTGGCGCAAAGGAGGGAATTTATGCAATGCGGAAAAATCCAAGTCCGAATCCTATTTGTAAACACTTGAAGCATGCAAATGGCAGCGTCTGAGTTATGCGCATACTTTTGATAGTCACTGTGTGTGTGTATCTAAAGAACACGCACAACTAGAAGATGTCTTAAAAGATAACAATGGGAATAAAGGATCTACAACGATATAATCGATGAAAATAATTGTTGAAGTTGGAAAAATAAGGCGATAGTTATACGAATTAATGTAACACAGAGTTAAAATATACATTAATGGTTTTTAAATCAAAGTTCTTTAAGGTCTTGAGTCTGTTTTTCAACTTGGTAATCTATCCTTTTCACTTATACAAAACCTAAATCAATAAATAACTCATACGACTTCGATTCACCTTGGCAGCACCCATAGGACACAGTCAGGGGGAACGCTCCCTCTCCTTTCAATTTTGATTTCCATCAGCTCGGCGCCAGGACATCCCCGGCAAAGTGCAAACAAATTAATCTTAACCCCGTTGTGCCCGGGAGTGGATCGGCAATCTGTTACACGACACGGAGCGCAGTCAAACACTTCACTTCGGATGCTATTACTTAAGCACATGTTTTATAATAAGATTCCGGGACGATTTTTCATGGGCAAACGTGTCGCCCGGCTGGCTGCTCAGTTATGGATATACGATGTCAGGATGCCGAAGCAGGCAATGGCAGTGAGTGCTTCGAAGGGCCAAGGACAATCAGTCATTCGCCCGGCAATGAGGAGACGACGTACAAAGCTTGACTTTTGTTGTTGGCTGCTGCTCAAAAAGGGATACTCTCGTCCTGCACACACACACACATACACCCGTTAATCAATCACAGGACTCTTCGCCTCCGACAAGGAGCGATTTAATCAAGGAATTTGCCGAGATTTTCGGCTGCAAATTTAAATGGCTGGCAGAGTGTCCTTTCGGCTGCCGAGGTAACCGCAAATTAAATTTGCTGACAAATGCTCCGAGGACAAGTGGAGGGTGGCCCGGCTCGACCGCAGCTTTCTAATTAATTCCAGGGAGAGATGGGCTCGATAGAAACGGCATTCGAATCCGGCAGACGACACCTTCGCACCTGTCACCGGCACAAATGCTAAATGTCCTGGCCCACAAACTTTCGGCTCGAGTGGCTCCCCTTTGTTGGGCATCATTAAGTCCTGTGTTTTGTGGCCCGACTTGGGCTCCTTGTTAACATTTATGGTTATTGTTTTCTCCAGACGCCCAGACGACGTGTGGGCGTGGCGGGGGCTAATTTCCCCAAATATGCAAGCAATTTACTGGTCCGAATTAAAATGTATCTGCCCGGGCAATATGCCGTTCTTGCGGTGCCGTCTGTTTATTTATTCGCCACATCGATTAGGCAGATGTGGAGGTGATGAAGATGATATCTTAGTTAAGTTATTTAGCAATGGATTGGTATAAATGTAATTGCAGGACTTAAATGAACAAGCTTCAATTTTCAGCGCCAATCGGAATAAAAATCGGACTACAAATAATTATAAATTAAGTTAATTTAAACATTTATGGTGGACTTTATTGCCAATCGATTCCCTTGTATACTTTTAATAATGGTTTAAATATAAATAAATATAATACTACTTTAAACTCAGTAACCTTTGATTTGTGCTTCAATTTTACAACCTTTGTTTCCTGCCTCAAACGAGACCCACAAAATGAAGCTTCTATTGATTTCTCTACCACTGCTGATATTCCATATCAAATTATACAGAATGGAACCCAATTCGGTGCCATCCTGCGATGATAAACCACCAGAAACCAGTAGCGGCGATACAGTAAAGCCTATTGAGCCAGCATTCTGCAGCCAAGCCTCGTACAAATTCCTAATGATGGGCGACAATCCGACGGCCAACAGCTCTTGTCTCACGGCCTCGCAAATAGCCCACGATGCCGCCGAGGAGGCCAGTGCTGCCAACGAAGCTCAGGCTGCCGCTGCCCAAAATGCCTCCCAGCAGGTGAAGTTAATGCTGGCAGAAAGAGCGATGGCCGCCGCCAGAGCTGCCACCTCCTTGCTCGAGGGTAAACAGGCGATCGTGAATAGCTATGCGAATGAAATCCAAGCGGCCGAGTCGGTGGTGGCCCAGATTACGGCCTCCCTGGAGACCAGTCAGGCGAATGAGGAGGCCACTTGTGCGGCCCTCAGGATGGCCGAAAATCATGAGGCCGCCATGCAAATTGTGGTGGATCAAATAAGGAGCGGCCTGGAAGACCTAGACACACTGGTTGAGCAGTCTCAAGCAGATCTGGAGGAGCAGCAGCAAATGGTGGCAAAGGCTAAGGACCTTGGCGACCGCCTGGCCAAAGAGTTTAAGGAGGCCAAGGCCGAGTACGAAGAGGTGAAGATGGCCACCTGTCGTGCTGTTTCCGCTGCCATGGAAATCCAGCGGACATTGCCCTCCAAGTCTTGTTCTGCACGTGATATAGATTCTTTTCCTGGAAACAACAGCAAGTATGATGAGTGTCCATCCGACTTGAAGGATATTTTAAGTTTTTGTTAGAAATTAAATTTATTTTCCAGGTTCTTTGTTTTAAATAGGTTACTGTTTCTCTTTTATTTATGAACTAAGTTTAAATTGTAAATAAAGCTGTTCTACTTGACTTTAAGTGCCTGCAGTTTCCAAACCTAATTATGAGCAGCGAAGTGTTTGGCATTCCTTTGTCGTTAAAAGGACTTGAATTTACATTAAGAATGCCTTTATAGGCACTATCCTCTCAGATCTCAATATAATTGGACTCCTAGGCGGATTTAATTGAATCAAATAGGTTCGGTGTGCTGGATATTTATTAAATGCGAGTATCTGTGGAGAAACGCATTTAAATTAAGAGCAGCGTGTCACGTGGCGTATGCGTAATTTGATTATTAATTAAATTTCCCAGGCCAGGAGCCAACGAAATGCGGCACTTAAACGGAGGCCAATCGAATTAGGCCGAGAGCAGACTGCAGGATGCGGGGAAGCGGGGATGCAGGGATGCGGATAGGACCTACCAGGATGCTGGAGGCCACAAAAACAATGACCCGTGTTTAATGACAGCCACGAAGGACAATGCCGGTCAGATCCTAACCAGAGTCCAGAATCTCCACAATCCAGTAGCCAGAGCCCCCGGTCCAAGGAGTAATGGGAAGTAAACAAATCAAATAAGATTTATTATGTGACACGCATAAAACGAGGACAATCGCACGGCTTAACGAGCGGGGACAGCATGTGAGCGGGGTCGACCAGGAAGGTCCTCCGACTGGCCGGCAGGACAATGAGCTGCTCCCAGCGCCGGGACTATTAAATCAATTGAGTGTAAGATGGCACGCACGAGACTCCGGCCACAGCCTCCGTCATTCCATCTGCAGCCAATTCCCGGAAATGGTTTCTAATTAACGCGCCTCATTTAGCACACGCCTCGTCCGCCACTCGGAGAAATGGCAAAGATCGATTGGGTCGGGTGACAAGCACAGTTCAAAGTTTAAAAGGGCCTACTAAAGAAATTCGGGTTAAATTATAATTATTTTTTGACTTCTGGAAACTGAAAAGAGAGTTTAGAGAGAGTTACATTTTGTAAAATATTAATTAAAGCTTCAATATAAAAATAAACCCTTTTTGGAAGGACTATAGTCATTGCTAATAATTAATTATAGGAACAATTTAAAGAACAATCTTAAACATTTACTTTTTATTATTAAATTATTTAATTGGATTTAAATTCCACATTTCTAGAAAAGAAAACATACCAAAAGCTGCTTAAATTTATTTCTCCCAGTGCTTCTATTTCTTTCAATGAGTCTTTCCAAGCTGAATTCGTTATTAATCAAGGACTAAAGTGTCCTCAATCTTGTCGAGTTCGTTGAACATGATCCCTGCAACAAGGACAACAACAGCGACAGGATTATGGGGCAATTATGTGCAAGTGCTTAGCGCATTTCCCAGCTAATTAGCCATTTGGACAACATGAACTGCTGCATTTCGGGTGTCCACTGCCAATTGAATTCACAATTGAATGCCCAGCGGGCAGCGATGCCTCCACACGTTGACCTGGTTGGCATCCGAAAATGGAAATGGTTGGCAAAATGGGGTGGAAAGTGGCCGCCAGCCATGCACACATGCACAGCGACAGATGACAATGATACTCAGGAGGAGAAAGGGGGCCACCTGGCAGGCAATCAAATGGGATAGCGGTCATAGAGCTTCCCATGCTCGAAGCTGTTGTAATAGCCTTTTTGAATTTTGGCTGAGTGAGTATTCCTTCCATTGTAAAATCGACAATAGTTTGCAGTGGATCAGGAGAGGAATGACTGAATATGGTAAGCTTATTTTGGGAGCTATGGCAACATGTGTGGGTGGTGCAGCTGTTGCTCCCTTAAGGTCAAAACTCATGGCAATGTCAGAAATAGAGGAATCTCTTTAACCTTTGAAGCAGCAAGTAGAGTGCTTAAGTTAAAAGGAGAGCTAGTTCTTATAATCTTTCATTTTTTTGTTGTACTGGTATAAATGGTAATAAAATTCTTTAACATTTTTTTGCAGCGATTTCCCCGGATTTTCCTCTTAATCTCAGCAGGATGAGAAGCAACGCTTTCTCAAAGGAAAATCATGGGAAACGATGGGCGGCGAGTGCAGCTGGCAGCGACAACTGGCGGAAGTAATAGCAACATAATCGATTTGATGCTGCCTTTTCCCTTATCCCGGCTGCAGTTTGCAGACGGATGAGAAATGCGACAGCGGATGTGGATTGGGATTGTGAGTTGGATTCGGTTTCGGATGCGGATACGGATGCTTGCTGCCTTTGGCAGGAAGTAATTTTCCAAGAGTCGCAAATTTGAGAAATATTAAACTTTATGACACAAAGGCAGCGGATTTGGTTATGGCAAACATAAGCTTGTTGCTAAGTTTTAGCTTATTTTTTACATCATAATAAGCAACTTTGTAATTAGTAGAGTGGCAGTTGGAGTGGCATAAACCTTGGCTAGACTTTTTGTGACTTTAACGGGTCACATGTGTGTGCCCCGCCAATTTCGCTCGAGGCGTACAAAAAACCCAGCATGACAGACAACCAAAGTCGACACAAATCCGGCCAACTCGAAAGTCAAACGAAACTGCGACTCCTGCCAACGTTGCCAGGATGACAGCCACGTGAATGGCAACTGAAACTAACAGCGAAGAAAATGCTAAAAATTGCTATATTGCAGCAAGCTGCTATCATTTGTTGATGTTGCCATCGCCATTGCCATCGCTGTAGTGTCATTATTTGCCATAATACCCGCGATGTTGCCGTCATCAGTTTTGTCGCATTTTTGTTTAAGCACAAAAATCATATTTTATATGCCACAGGACGACCCAGTTGGCCAAGAGAAGAACGAGCAAGTTAGAGAGGAGTACGTGACTTTAAGGGTTCCTAGTTGGCTTATAGAAGCCTAGGAAAATATTTAAAAAATATAGGAAATTTTAAGGATTTTTAAAAGATATTAAGTTGATTTTTAATACAATTAAAAGAATATTAACTTAAAAATAAAATAGATTACTTATTATTCATTTTGTAATTAACAGAAAGTTATCCTATTAAAATCGATCTTGACATCCCACATATTTTCCACTATTTCCATAATCCAAGGATCATTTAATGCTCCTACATCTACACTTTTCCCATCACTGGCAAGGACATTAACACGATTTCGTTCACCTGCTGCTCTCTTTGCGCACTCCGCACTCTCCTTGCTCGTCCGGCTGCCACTTTTACATTTTAACATAATCATAAATTTTTATGCGGCGCGCCGTCTGCAAGGAATGCTCCTGCGCTCCTCCCTGCTCGCCCCTCCATTGCTCCTTGTAGTTACAGTTGCCTAGTTTCGATAGTTGGCCCCTGGCTGGGCACCTGGTGGTGGTGCTGGTGGAGAAGGACCTTCGTCCCGGCCGCTTACTTGTTGCTCGCACTCAACAAATTGTTTTCCCCTCGGCTCTTACCAGCCCGACTTTGCCACCGACTTTCTTTCGGGGGTAATCGTAATCGTATTTTGCTCCTTCAAGTGTTTCCCTTGAGCTGTTTCCGTTTCTAATACATTTCCCCCTGCGTCCTGGTTTTGGGAGAGCCACAGCCAGAGCCAAAGCCAAAGCCAGAGCACGTTCCGCGCTGGCAGGTACAAAGTGGCGTATACGTAATGTCTTCATTTCCATTGTGAGGCGTTTGGAGTTGCGTGCGGCAATTTATTGAATTCTTTCGCCAAGGCCGGAGCCCTGCGATTTGTGTTTGGGTTGCTGCCCGAGATGGGCGAGAATCGATTTGGGTTATTTTAGGGTGTCAAATGAAATAGTTTTATCTTCAAAATAGAAAGTATGTTCAAAGAAGTCCCTTGTGATTGGCTTTGTCTTTAAAAACCACAAGTGAAATAATAATATTTATCATTTATTTACTTGATTATATATATTTCATGTAGGAAAGTTTAAAGCCAACTTCATTAAACAATGATACAAGCCTATCAAGGTAAATAAATGATATGTACATAAATTGCAAGACTAATATTATCTGAAGTAATCCAACTCTTTATGGATTAATTCTTTTATTAAAAATTTCCCATGACTCGCATATTTTAACCAACAAATATAGGTTTCGGAATTAAATCCACTCCGTACTTAGTCTCCCCGATTACTAATTAAATATTCAATTCAATAGATATTCAATTTGTTTTTTTTTTTTTGTTTTCGCGTTGCACAATAACATTTTGCCAGTTTGCCGCCAATTTTGAATTTGCAAATTAAACTCTGCGCTTTTTTCCACTCACGGCATATCAATGCCTTTGATTTGATTTCGGTGTAAATAATTTGAAATTATATTTATAATTTAATAGTAATTGATATTTCTGTTTGTTGGCTGCGATTCTCATTTGGCTTCGTGAAAAACCAATTAAGCAGGCAGTGGGCAAAGGCGGCGCATGGAACATAAATACAAATCGGTTTATATTTGATAACCCAATTAAATAATTATGTAAATGCATGCGTAAATATTTTGTAATTGCATTTTGGGGTGCCCAGAATTTAAGGGTTTTAGGTCCGGCAAGGACATCTGCCCAGTCCTGGCAACTTTTTCGCTCGTTTGACTGCGGTAATTGCCACAAGCGGCCGGCTGGCTGTTTGTTTTCGACAATTGCGAGAGAGTCTGGCCAACTTTTGCGGCCGGGCTCAACTTTTATGCTGGCGGTGGCACTGGCCCTGGGCGCCAACGCCACACTACACCGAATACATTTTGCGTTTAATTCAAAAATTCTATAAATTGTGTAGCATTTATAAATTGTGTTAAAAGTTGTGCCCCATGCCAGGGACTTTCGCAATTCACATGCTCCGCACGTAGCGACAACTGGGAGGGACTATCTGCCGCTGTCGCTGATTTCTGGGAGAGACTGTTTCTGTTACACGTGCATTTATGTGGCGGTTGTGGTTCCAGGAAAAAGATTCTCACAAAAATCTATTAAATATAAGTATTTCTTAAAAAAATACAAACTGGTTTTCCAGCAACCATCAGCTTATTAAGAATTCTATTTTTAAGATAATTATTAAATTTGCTTTTTTTGATATAACATATATTTTGGCATAACTTAAGGTATGAATTCTCCATTTTCCACGAGTTTCCCAACTCGGGAACACCCTCGACCCGCACTCTTATCGCTCACACACCCGACCTCTTACATATCCACCGCGTTAACTATCCCTGCTTTGCATTCTGAAAGCGTTTAGCAATTATTTCATTTCGAGGAGGGGGTCTTTCAAGCCCCTGGAAACTTTTGCAAAATGATTTCGAGTGCATTAAATCGGCTGGCTTGCAACAAATGCGACTAATTAAAATGTGGACAGGGCGTGGCGGAGCTAAAGACCGACGCGTCTTGAAAGTTTTCCGTGTCTGCCGAAACTCGTTGCGTTGAATTATGACTTTGCGCCGTAGCTGCCGTTGTTGTTGACTGTTTGACTGGTGAACACGGTACAGGGAATCCCAGGGGTCCCCTTGCTCCCAAAATGATGGGCAGACACCTCTGGCGGCTGGTAAGCCACTTGCCTCTTGCACTTTCCACCTGGCAAGTTGCGAGTTTCGGCGCAAGCGTTTCGCGCAATTTGCTAAAATAATTATCCCTTTTTGGCGAAATTCAAAGCGGCAACACTGAAACTTTTAGTTGCCAAAACTTAAAACGAATTAAGCGGCGCCAGACGTTGGAGAATGCTGGGGAAAGTGGGGAAGCCAAAGAAAAGATTTAAGACATTGAGAGGAGGGAAATCTGGCAATAAAAGAAGCTAGAATTAATATTAAATAAATTAAGACAGCTCTTGAAATGTTATTTAAAAAAAAAGAAATGCTGTTTCTGTATTTAATTTATTGTTGCCACAATGTGAGCAACTTGTAATTAAAATTGGCTTGTTCAGGGCATCCTCTATCGACTCCAAATGCCAGCTCAACAACTGGCTGAAATGTTTACTAATTTCCGGCTTCATTACGCTTAAAACCATTAGAAAACTTTGGAAACTCAAACCGCTGGAGCTTCATTCATTAGGGGAAAACTTGTGCGAGTGTCGACATCCTTTCGAGAGCGGATTGAAAACGCATTAGTCGGCGAGCCGTACCAAGTGTGGCCTAATCAAACGTGTCGCTATGAGCTGGAAGTTTTGGCCACTTATAATTGCAGTTGCACGCTTGCCAAGGCCTCTCTCGAAATGCGATTTTAAGCGGCGTTGACATCGATTTATGCCTCGAGTTTCCACTTGGCCCGGGGCAATGGCTGCTAGCCGCAGCATCTCGGCCAGAATTTATAGTTGGTAACTTTGCTTCGGTGGTCTGGCATCAGCTGGTTCATCTCCACTTGGTCCGTTGTGTTCTGGTCTGTCCTGGTCTGCTCTGATCTGGTTTGGTTTTGGGAAAACACAACCGAGGCGGCCAGTGCAAGTGCAAGTGAAAAATTAAATAACAACTTGAACAAGTCCAGGCAGGAAGATGGGGAAAAGTCCCAGGAAACTAGCGGATCTTCTGCAAAGTCTGTCTGTGGATACTCTTTGATGCTTCTCTTTGAATTTGTATTTATTTGTTAAAATATTATTTTTGTCATATTTTTGGGAATTGAAATAGTTATAGAACTAAAAACAATGTAAATTTAGTTGGAGACGTTGGCCTGAGCGGCGCCGGCGAATGCAAAGTCCGTCGGGTTGTCCATGGTGGTCGGCGATGGATTCCGGAAATGATCCGCCGACAGGCGGGTAAACAGGATGCCCACGCTCTCGATGAGACCGAGCAGTGTCCCCCCGATGATGGCACTTCCGGCCATGGCGGCCACCCCTTTCCTGGCTGACAGTACGCCTCCGGTGACAGCTCCACTTACGATCGAATTCCAGGGATCCTCCTTCTGTCGCATATACACCAGGCTGCAATCTACGACGCTGAAGATGGCGCCCCAAGCTGCAAAATTTCCGGCAATCACCGGGGACTTGGCCTTTATGGCTGACAAGCTCCCAGAAAACCGCCTGCTGATGCCTTGGGGTGCGTTCCGGAAGCCCTTCAGAGACTGGAAGATCCCACCACCGATGCAGCCCATGGCGAACGCTCCACCGCAGTCGTCGACGATGCGATAGGGACACGGCTCCCGGGAGTAGTCCTCCATCTTCCGGAGTGATCTTTGCTCGAAATGGTAGCCGAAAGACTGGAACTGATTTTATCCAAATTTATATATTTTTACGGTCTGTAGGTATTTGAGGTATTTAAAGGCTGAAGTGGTATTTGAGGTTCCTAGTCCCGGAGAGAACAAAATTCTCTTATATCTGATATCAGTCAAAGGCCAAAGCTAAGCTTACTGCGATTTTATGAAAATATATCTATTTTATGGCAGAAAGGGTATTCCAAAGTAACCTACTAGTCCGCAGCTGTAGTTTGTGCTCTGTTAAGTGGAGGAGACAAACACTCGGATCTCTTCAGACTGCAGCCAGAGCAGGAGTAGTTCCTGGAGGAGGCAGGGACGAAGGTTGCCTCGCAAAAGCAAACAAACTTCAAGTGCGAGCTGGTCAATAGTCTGAAATAACAGCAAGACAATAACACTGGCAATAACTCGGAGCACTCGAAAGGGCCAAGAGTGTTGGTCAAGTGGCCTGGCAGCTGCCCCCAGGGCTCTTAATTAATTTTTATGAATTGCACGAAATTTGACATGCCAGGGAAGTTCGTTTTTTGGCAAGTCTTTGCCACAAGGACTTAAACAAAGACTATGGATCCTTGACTGGATGAGAGGCAATTGCCATGAAGATGACAAAGTACTGGAGGTTGCATTTAAATGGCTCGCTTGGGGGACTCCCTCCAGGACTTGCAGAAAGGCAAATAAAGGATGGCCAGGGCAAATTGGTCAGGATACGCGAGGGACCCTGATGCAGTTAAAGGATAACTTGGAATAATAAGTATCTTTTCTTGTGACATTTACATCATGGAGTAAGTAATTATTTAAATAACAATAAATATAAATTTTACAAAAATTAGCTTGTTGGTTTTAGGCAGCATTTATTCTCTTGTTTTCTTAATCAATATTTTTAGCTTTATTCGATTTTAATATTTCTAAAGACTTCTTTTAAATACTGACAAAAAGTTATTTAAAATTTAATTCTCTGATATCGACATCTTATTTAAAATTCACTAAGAGATACTTTATCGTCAGGTTGCCAGTCCAATCCTATCCTGATTGCCTGGAAGCCCAGGCGACCGGAACGATTAACTAAACTGTGTGTGCAAGTGGTCTACTGTCCACGTCTCCAGTTGGCTTCGATGGTGCGATAAATCCTGGGCTGCTCCACATTCCTTTCACCCTTCGAGCACAGGTTGAAGTGCGATATGTTACGATCCGATGCGAGATCCGGCTGGTTAGGATGTAATTATGTGAGGTATGTATCTATACTTGCCCCCTATACCTATCTGGGTCTTATCTGGGACAGATGGAACGGGAGTTACGCCCCCTGAGGTGGGCAACAATAAATTATTTCATTGCTGACCGCAAACAACTCTGGACGCCGCTCTCACGTTCGCCATTAAGCGCGGCGTAAAAATAGCTTGAAATATGTAATTTTCCGGCTCAATTACGACCGGGGGAGCGGGGCGGGGTCCTGCGATGCCGCACCCAAGATGCATGTCCGCTGATAAGAGCACTCTGCCGCGGAGTGGACTCGCCACTGGACACCGCGAGTGCTGCGGCGATGTGGCAGTCGGATAGAGTCCGTAATTTGTAGTAAATCTCTGACACTCGGAATAGATCCCACACACACCCACACACACACACACACACGCGTTGCGACATTTGCTTTTGGGGCATGAATTTTAAAAAATTCATTTGCTGCGTGCCGCATTTTAATAAGTCCAGAGCCAAGAATCCAATTTGGGCAAGCAAATAAACGGAAATTTAATATAGAAATTGTACTTAGAGGGAAGGGGAAATGTGTGTGGACCAGCATTTAATAAATAAATATACGAAAAATCAACAAAATTCCTGTCACAGACCCATCTACATCGTAAAAAATAAAATCAATGCAGTTGTCGGAGCGGCAAGGATATGTGGGGTTAAGCAACTCTCCAGCTGGGCAAAAATGCTGGCAGACGGGTAAATTTTAAACATCGCACGTGGCCATAAAAAGCAGGCTAACGAATGTGCCCAGGACCGGGAGCAGAACCAAAACGGAAGTCGGTCTGGGAAGTGGAACTGCATTTTAGCGCCATATTTTATGCACACTTAGAGTCACACACAGGACTCTCGCCAGGAATCCGAGGACGCCGAGTGCTGCAGTGTCAAAGGCAATGCAGGCAAAGATAAAGAACCGAAGTAGCGAAAGGAGCATCAGAAACAAAAGGTTAAAGGTTAAAGGTTAAAGAGAGAGAAAAAGAAGGAGTGAGAGATAGCAAGAGAGTGGTAAAATCCCTCGAATTGGGCTAAGCAAATGCCTGGAGCCGCAAATAAAATGCACACCCTTCCCACTCGGACAACAGTGCGTATAATGAATATTAATAAATGCTCTGCTGAATTAATTTCCCCCGCCATTTGGCGGAACCTAAAGCCCCGCCTAATTGAATTTTAATTAATTAACAATGTTCGAGGGGTAGCCGTGTCGGAGTATTGGCCCAGAATGTCTGCCATCTGCCGAGAGATGGCCAGAAGGAACAGGCGCCGGCGATGAATTTCCTTCGGACTATGCAACACATTGCCGAAAATTTCCAAAATGCTGTGGCCAACAATAATTGCTGTTCAATATGCCACATCATTTTCGCCTCATTAATCACTACTGGGCCATTTTCATTAGACTCCAATCATGGAGAAGACGGAGGCTGGCAAATGGAAATATATTTTATGTATTGTTAAGCCCATAAAATGGATCAGAAGGAGAGCAGCTGGGACACAAAGTTTTACTTCCATAGGAAGTATAATATTTAGCAAGGAAAAAGTTTAGAGGCTTTAAATAAATGATTCTTGAAGTTAAATGATCTTGATTAAGCAATGGATAAAGTTCATCATTATGAATAATAATATATGTAATGTTTCTTCTTGCCTAAATTAAGTTTAAGTAAGTTGTTCTTAAACACTTAGTAAATATTTAAAGATTAATACAATGGTAATAATTTAATAGTTAAAAATTGCATATTTAAATCTTTAAAGAATCAATAGAATCTTCAGGTTTTTAAACTTTCTAAACAAATTCAATCCAACTGGCCTTAAAATCGGCTGCCTGTCTCTGGCTTACGGGCGTTTTCTCACTTTTGCCGGATAAGTCGCTGCCAACATTGGCCGTTCAATTGGAAAGTTGTATGGAAATGTGTCCAAAAACTGTTCTTTTCCCTCCCCTTTGAGTTCGGTGGCATGTGAGGCACGTTCGCGAGATGTCGCTTTTGGCCATTTCGCTGCCATTCCGCTGCCATTTTGTTTGGCTGCTGACAATTATCGATCAGTCCACTCGGCAGCAGGATACGGAAAGGATAAGAGCAAGGGGAGTTGGAGTGGTAGTGGGTGTGGGAATGGATATGAAATGGTAAGGGGTTTGGGGTTTGGAGGGGAATCACGCACAATAGGCGAGCTTAAATGGGCCAACGCATCCTTGGCCTCATTTGCATAAATGACGCGAACATCCCGCATGTTGTTGGGCGAAAATGCAGGGGGAAAGTCCTGAACGAGGCATTTATATGTGCATATGTAGAGAGGACACGTACACCAAAAGGAATTTTTGGCTATCAATAATTAACAATAGAAAAAGAAAGATTGTTTCAATAAATTAAATTATTAGAAGATAAAATCATTTGAATAAATATTATAAATATTTTAAAAAAGTTTTTATTTATCTTATTCTTAAATATTTTAAACTCTTCTGGATCTGAAAATTCCTATATTTTATTCTTCTAAAATATCCGAATCTGATTCTCTATAATCATTTTCTTTGAGTGCACAGGAAGGTAGTGGAAAAAAAGCAGCCATCAATGGCCGGCGCTAAGGGTCCATTTTGCCCGATTGCTGCAACAATTGTTGCATTAAGAGTCCTTCAACAAACGGTGGCCCCCACAATTTGCGGGAAAATTGTGTGAAAAGTTTTGCCATTTCCATGGGTTAAAAGCCTAAATCAAGGCCTTCGAAATGAAATGTCTTCATTAAATTAAGCTGGCACCAAAATTAAAATGCTGCGCTGACGAGAAATGTCTCTGCGAGCGGAGCAAGAATTATTAGTCCCGGCCCCCGCCGAAAGTCCTGGTCTGTGTAATTGCCAAGTGTTTTATTGCCAAATTTCGGAGCACTAAGTCGCCTACGTCTAACGTCGAACATTTGTCAAGGACCCTGCTACCCCAGTCGCCCGCTGCCCCCTTGCCTTGATCATAAATTTCCGACCCCTTGACTTTTCGCGCGGAATTCATTAGTTCGTCCTGTGTGTCTGTGTCCGTGCTCGGGCTGTGGACCAAATTAAATTACATTTAATTACTTGGCCCCGGCTCATAACTTTTGGCCACTGCCCGAGAATGCCTTGCGCTGATAAAGTCCTTGCTCGGTCCATATGTCCTGTCGGTCTGTCATCATTGGACAAATGTCCCCAAACGCCTTGAGGACCCAAGGACCCTTGAGGATATCGGGAATACGAATGGGAAAGTGCAGCTGCAGCTGCAACTCTGCAGCCGAGTTGGCCCAATCACTTTTCGGCCAGCACAAGTGGCCTTTTGGAGAGGTCCTGCTGCCTGCTCCTGACAGCTTGAAAATATTTTCGTTGACTCTCGAGTGGCGACAGCCGGCTAAGACAGAGATGAGATGCGTCCTCGACCAGGACGAGCCAAGATGTGATAAGTTAGCGCAGGATAAGAGTCCGGAACTGCAGGCGATGGCTAATACAAATGCCGGCCATATATATTCCGTTTCCGGCCAACACTCGAGGCGAGGCGAGAGTGTGGGCATGACAAAATAAATATAGGCTTGAAAGTGGAGGGTTACTTGTATCTTTACTTATAATAAATTAAAAGGAAAATAAATATGAATATATATAAATAAGACTTTAAGACTGTGGAAAAAATGGAATAATCCAGTTAGTTAAATTGAAAACATTTATTCACATTCAAAATCCCAAGAAAAAAAAAACCTGTAACCTTAATTCGTTCGTAAAAACTCTGCTCAACTTTCGTTTTTAAATTACAGCAGCTTTACCTTTTTGAAAATCGAAAACTATTCGGATCCCCCCATCGGTTATGGTAGAGTTAACTTTCCAGAATCATTACTCGCAGCCAGAAGTTGCAGTCAACTTTCTAATTACCTCGACTCCACTGCAAATTTCCGCAGCTCAGTTCCGTTTGGCAAAAGCCTTTGTTTCTTTTTGGCTTTGGCCAAAACAGAAGCCCAGCAAAGTTGGCCAGCCACTCGATATCCAAATGGATGTTAAATGCCGAGGTTATGAAAAAATAAATCAGAGTGAGAACTTCGACTGGCAATTTCGGAGCGTGGCCTCAATTAATATCGAGTAGAGGGCGAAAGTTTTCCTGTTTTGTTAGTTTTTAAATAATTTTCACAGATTTTAATTGAACTCGGGTCCGGGTTTTAAAGCGGCAGTTTTGGCCAGAATTGTTGCCAGCTGCGATCCGCGCTTCAGTCGACCGATTTGCAGTAAATAACTTTCGCCGGCTTCGTCCTTTTTCCCGGCTCGTTGATGTGTGCGGCTGACCGCAGCATGTGGCCGCCGTACTCGTCCTTTTTCCTCCTTCTTTTTTCTGTATACGTATTTATTTTTGTTGTATTTTTTGTTATTTTTGTTGTATTTTTTGTTATTTTTGTTCTTTTGCAAAGTTCCCACATGCACCGCACACACGCCTATAAATAACAAAGCGAAAAAGAAAAACAACCAATGGCCAAAAGGCAGCAAGTGTAACTAATATATCAGAGCGAAGCACTCTGAAAAAAATAAAAATAAAAAACAAATATGCGCAATCCATCTACATATGTAAAGTGGTTGAAACAATAATAACATTTGCCACAGGTTCGGGAAAAAATCCTACATGGAGTAGATTAACCTTGATAGGCCTGCCATTCGTTTTTCTAAAAAAAATAATGCATTTTCAGAGCTTCACAAAGGAGGGTTTAAGTTGTAAAAAGAGGTGATTATAAAGAGTATTATTGTTGTCAATAAATTAATGAAATAATTAATAAAATAGATCATGAAAAAGTAAGTCAAAAAAAATAAACGTTTAAAAGTAAAAGATATTCTATGTATGAAATATATATAAATTCTAATAAAATGAGAAAAAATAGAATATTTTTTTGTGACATAAATTTACCTATATATTCAATCAAATATAATACTCAACAATTAATAAGTCTGTCCTTTTTTCTGCCAGTGTTTTGTGTAGAGTTCTATAATTATGGTATTAATCCCATTGCGGTTTTGTGCCCAGACTCTTGCATATTTCAGCCAGTTCACAATACCAATATTGATTTAACTTTAAATATGTGCGTCTGCGATTCAACATTGATTGAAGTCAACAGTGCCGCGGCGGTGCAAATGTCAGATACAAATATTTGCGCTTTTTCCATGGCAAATTTTAAACTTAATCAAATGAAAACCGCACCCTGAACCTCAATTAACTCAGCTATAAAAATCATTTGCGGTCATTTGCCGTTTGCCAAACAATGCAAATGTAACAGAAACTCCTAACGGGAGACGGATCGAACGCATTATAAATATACGCTGTCTAGGGTTTGGGTTTATTTATCCAAAAAACTGTAAACAAAATGCCCCGGAAGGTGAGTGCTCCAGTGATATGTTGACCACAAATTTATATCGACTTTGCCAGGACTATTCGCACTCGTTTGCCATGCAACATTAATGCGATTTACATTTGTAATTATGTGTACAATATTTTAATTTGCATAATTTAGTGGCACACGCGGCAGGTAACACCACCGCCGAAAGGGAGAAAATAAGCTTACATCTCCGATGGCCCCGTGCCACTACCACCGCCCAATTTCATTCAAATTAATTTGCAATAGTTTCGTTTCGTTCCGTTCGATTCGCATTTCCAGTTTGGCCAGATTGAAAAAGTTTGGCTCACCAGACAATGCCAAAGAGCAGGGCATTCTCGACGGCATGGATCGGGGCAAGTGAGGAAGGTAATGAAGCACTGGCCCGGACGGCAATTGAAATGTTTATCCTCGAGTACGCAAATCCAATTGCCCGAGGGGCGAAACGAAAATCAGATGCAATGCATTTGCATTGTGATGGTCAACAGAGATGAGCAACTTTTTAGTTCGGCTTTTGGTTTTTCCTACTTCTTTTTTTATTCAGATGAGACACGGTTAAGGGGATTTGCCAGGGGAAAAGGGGATAAGTCGAGTGCTGGGAAAATAATTCGCATTTAAGTCTTTGCGTTCTTATTTCC